>PVIW01001871.1:0-84239 GCA_004026585.1 Noctilio leporinus
ATCGCTAGTCATCAGAGAGATGCAAATTAAAACTGCATTAAGATACCACCTCACACCTGTCAGAATGGCAATCATCAGCAAATCAACAAACAACAAGTGTTGGCGAGGATGCGGGGCAAAGGGAACCCTCATACACTGTTGGTGGGAATGCAGGCTGGTGCAGCCACTGTGAAAAACAGTATGGGGTTTCCTTAAAAAAACTAAAAATGGAACTGCCTTTTGATCCAGCAATTCCACTACTTGGACTATACCCAAAGAATCCTGAAACACCAATTCATAAGAACCTATGCACACCTATGTTCATAGCGGCACTATTTACAATAGCAAAGTCCTGGAAACAGCCTAAGTGCCCATCAGTGGATGATTGGATCAAAAAACTTTGGTCCATTTACACAATGGAATTCTATGTAGCAGAAAGAAAGAAGGAACTTGTACCCTTTGCAACAACATGGATGGAACTGGAGAGTATTATGGTTAGTGAAATAAGCCAGTCAGTGAAGGACAAATATCATATGATCTCACCCATTACGGGACAATAATGAACAAAACTAACAACAAGCAAAACAGAACCAAGTATATGAACACAAGGAATTGGCCTTCAGTGGTCAGGGGGAATGGGGTTGGGGGGAGGGGGGAGGTAGAGGCAAAGAAGGGGAGCAGCTTAGACAAGAACCTAGTATAAAGGAACCATGGACATGGATAACAGGTGGGATTGACTTTGGGGGGAATGGGTGGGAGGGGAGGGGGACAGAGGGGAGCAAAAAGGGGATGGATGTAATACAACAACAATAAAATTAAAAAAAAAATATGAATAGTATTTTTTTCACAAATTTAGAACAAATAATTCTAAAATTTATATAGAACTACAAAAGGCCCTGAAAAGCCAGAGCAATCTTCAGGAAAGAACAAAGTTGGAGATATCATGCTACCTGATATCAAGGTATACTACAAGTCTATAGTAATTAAGACAACATGGTCCTGGGATAAGAGAACATGGATCAGTGGAATAGAATGAAGAACCTAATCTAGAAGTAAACCCATCCTTATATGATTAATTAATCTATGACAAGGAGGCAAGAATATATAATGAGCTAAAGATGCTCTCTTTAATAAACAATGTTGGAAAAACTGGACAGGTACATGCCAAAAAAAAAAAAAAAAAAAAAAAACAAAAAACAAAAACCCTAAATTACTTTCTTATTCCATATACAAAAATAAACTCAAAGTGGATTAAAGACCTAATTATAAGACTTGAAACCATAGTCCTAGAAAAAGGCATTGAAAAAAACTCTTTGATTTTGGTCTTAGCAATTAAAAAAGAAATATGTCTCATAGGGCCAAGAAAACAAAATAAATGAGATTACATCAAACTAAAAAGCTGTTGTACCATAACAAACAAAAATGTAGCCTATTAAATCGGTGAAGATATTTGCAAATGATATATCCAATTAGGGGTCAATATTCAAAATATATACAGAACTCATATAACTCAACATGAAAAAAAAAAACAAACTGGTTAAAAAATGAATATAGGACATGAGCAGACATTTTTTTCTAAAGAGGACATACAGATTACAGATGGCCAACAGACACATAAAAAGATGTTCAATATCACTAATAATTAGGGAATTGCAAATCAAAACTAGAATGAGACATCACCTCACACTTGCCAGGATGACTACCATTGATAAATTAACAAACACTAAGTTTTGCCTAGTATGTGAAGAAAATAACCTTGTGTATTGTTGGTGCGGTTATAAATTGGTGTATCCACTATGGAAAACAGTATGGGGTTATCTCAAAAAAAAATGTAACTACTATATGACCCACAATTCCACTTCTTGGTATTTATCCAAAGAAATCCAAAACACTGACTCAAAAAGACATGCATCCCTATATCCATTGCAGCAATATTTATAATAGCCTAGATATGGAGGTAACCTAAGTTTCCAATGTAGACACTTGGATAAAGAAGAAGTGGTACATATACAATGAATATTAGTTGGGCCTTAAAAATGAAATATTACTATTTGCAACAATATGGATGGACCTAGAGGGTATTATAAGTGAAATAAATCAGACAAAGGCAAATAGTGTGTGATTTCACTTATATGTGGAATTTAAATTAAAAAATTAAGAACAAACAAGACAGAAACTTACTGATACAGAGAACAAATTGATGGTTCCCAGATGGGAGGGCAGTTGGGGGTGATGAGTGAAAAAGGTGCTGATAAGAGAACTGCGTGATGAAGAGATAGCCAATCTAACAGATGCAGAGTTCAAATACACTGATGATTAAGATGGTCACAGATTTGACATATGCTTAAATACAACAAACACAGAAAGGAAGAGAAAGTAGGCTATGTGAAATGAAGAAAACTCCATAGAAAACCAAGGGTGAAGGGAAGGAAACCCAGGTTCAAGTCAATAATTTGGAACATAGGAAGAAATAATCAACCAATACAGAAAGAGGAAAAAGAATTGAAAAAAAATGAGGAGAGGCATAGGAAACTCTGGGATAACTTTAAACATGTCAATATCCAAAGCATAGGGGTGCCAGAAGAATAGCAAGAAATTGAAAACTTATGTGAAAAAATAATGAGGGAAAACTTCATTAATTTGGCAAAAGAAATAGACATACAAGTCCAGGAAGCACAAAGAGTCCCAAACAAGCTAGACCCATGGAAGACTACACCAAGACACATCATAATTAAAATGCTAAAGGTTAAAGATAAAGAGAGAGTCTCAAAAAGCAGCAAGAGGTAAAGAGTTACCTACAAAGGGGTTCCCATAACATTGTCAGCTGATTTTTCAAAAGGAACTTTGCAGGCAAGAAGGGCCTGGCAAGAAGTATTCAAAGTGATGAAAAGCAAAGACCTACAACCAAGATTACTCTACCCAGCAAAGCTATCATTCAGAATGAAAGGGCAGAAAAAGTGCTTCCCAAACAAGGTAAAGCTAAAGGAGTTCATCATCAACACCAAGCCATTATTATATTACTTGTTAAAGGGACTTATTTAAGAAAAAGAGAATCAAAATTATGAACATTTAAAAGACAACAAAATCACAACTATCAACAAAAGAATCTAAAAAATAAAACCAAAAACTAAGGCCCTGGCTGGTGGCTCAGTGAGTCAGCGTGCGAATCCAAAGGTTGTTGATTCGATTCCCAGTCAGAGTACATAACCAGGTTGCAAGCCAGGTCTCCAGCCAGCTCTGTAGCTGGAGGCAGGTGAAAGGCAACCATACGTTGATGCTTCTCTCCGGTCTTTCTCCCTCCCTGTCCTTCTCTCTAAAATTAATGAATAAAATCTTTAAAACAAAACAAAACAACAACAACAACAAAAAAAACTAAGCAGACAACCAGAGAGGGAACATGATCAAAGATACAGGGAACATTTGGAGGGGTGTCAGCTGGGAGGGGAAAGGGGAAGAAGCAGGGAAAGGTGCAGGGGTTCAGAAGCACAGTTGGTGGGTGCAGAATAGACAGGGAGATGTTAAGTATAGTATAGAAAAAGGTAAAGAAAGCCAAAGAACTCACATTCATGACCCATGGACATGAACTAAAAGGTGGTGAGATTGCTGGAGTGAGGGAGGTGCTGGGTGAAGGGGATCAAATGGAAAAGAAATCGGACAAATATAACAGCGTAATCAATAAAAAATTGGCTAACTGGTATAAAAAAAGAAAACAAATCCCTTAGGACTCTCTTCTCCTATCACTGATAAACTGAACTTTGGAAATGTCCTCACTACTGTGTCAATTATATATCTGGAGCCCTGACTATATGAAGCACATGCCAAGGCATGTGGCAACAGGGCCTCATAGCAGTTCAATTAGGTTGCATAGTCAGTTACAATGAAAGTTGCTAAATTAGACATAGATTATCATTTTTTTTCTTGGTCAATAAGGAAACAATTTATTCAATTTTTAAAAAAATGTTTTTTGCCCCACTCTTTTTTTACTGTATTTCCCAGGCAGATTTATAATCACAAGTTCAAGTTCAAATTAGATAATATCTGCAAAGGGCTTTGTAAATGGTGAGTCAGTACATATGGTAAAATATACTGATTTGCTTGTTAGAAAACATACTTTGATATGGGTTTGGCTTCTGCCTACATGTTGTGGCACTTTCCCTCCATACAACTGAAATATTACTGAGTAAAAGACCGAAGGTCTATCGTGTACAGTACACTGTGCTGGAGAAGGGCTGTGTTCCTTCAAGCGTACTCTCACCAGGAAATAATCTTTATGATTATGTTTACAAGGCACAAAGAACGACTGATGTTTGACCAAGCTAGAGGCTTCCTCAGGGGAAAACAGGCACCAGGGAAGGAAAGAGATGTGGTGTGCAGTGCTGGGACCATGGAGTAACTCAGGCCCTCTGTTCCATCTCAATGAAGTCAAACTTATATTCTATACCAGGCCAATCAGAGAGAAGAAGCTTGTTTTGGGGGGGTGAAAACCCATGATGGGATTACAGGGTCATTTTACAGGGTCATTCACCATGACACTGTCAGAGACTTGAATGATTAAAAATGCTGAATTAATTTCATCCAACAGTTGTGTGTCACGTTGTGATGGTGGACTGTAGGCCCTCACAGAGTACCTGAGGGCTGTTCCAGCTGCCACGGTGGGGCCACTGGAGCCTGAGCCCTTTGTTTAGCCAATCCGGGCAAAGTCAAGAGGCTCATCAATGGTCATGTGAACTACCCAGCCACACTGTGCTCCTTCGGTGAAAAGGGACACTTGAGAGGGTTTGCTTTGCTACAGGAGGGGAATGATCCCTGGGGGCCTGATTCTCTTGGCGACTCATGGAAATCTGAGCAGGATGCCACCAGCTTCCTGATGAGCATGAAGGCCAGATGATATGCCACTGGGCACAGGAAAGTCTGTCTCATAGATGTGTTCCCAGATAAGGGACAGAGCTGGGACTGAGCTTGTCTGGCACACACCTGCAGACAGAGTCCATTAGGCTCCTGTGGGAAGGGGCACTTAGGCAGGTGCTGAAATGAGAGAGGCTGAGCTTAAAGATGCTGGTTGAGTCTCAATATGACAGCTACATTGGGGATCATAAAAACCAGACAAGCCAGTAGATAACTGCTATGTGGCAACTTGTATCACAATAAAAATGTCAGTTTTCTGTATTATTTTACAACATTGACTAGCTTAGGAATGCTTTCAAGCAGAACATTGATACTCCACATTGTTAAAAACAGACCTAGGCATTTATTAAGTGGTGTTCACACGGCTCTTTCACTACCATAGTTTGTGAAATGATACCAAATTTCCTGTTCTTGGTGTTCTTTCAGGAGCAGCATGCAACTGGGCTCTGCAAAATGTTTCCATCCAGCGCGACAGCTCAGGGCAGGCACCCTATGCTCCCTCATTCCTGCCCCACCTTCTTTTTCCCTTTAGAGTTAAGCAAAATTCTTTCATTAATTTTATTCTTTACTCCTTAAAAGAATTCTTGTAACAAAGTCCTACATACAAGCAAATAACAGATAATAATTATAAGTAATGGCTCCATCCTGGTCCTTCCCCTTGCCACCGTTTTTAAAGCACGGACGAGCTGTGTGGATAGTGGCACGCTGGCCCAGGGCCAGGGAGCTGAGCTCTCTTCAGTTGTGCCTTACACAGAATTGGAGTCCAACATTTCTGGAGAATTCGGATGGAACAACTCAGAGGTTAGGATTTCAAAGGGTATGTGTTTGCTAATAGATATCCAAATGATAACGTAGAAACTATGCCACTGAATTCTAAACTGAAAGACATTATTTTAAGGATTGTTTTCTCTTTAATTCAGGTGATTCATCATGAACTGATTTTATAAATATTGCTATCCCTCATATTAAAGGTGCACATGGCACTATTTCTTTATGTGAATTTAGGAGAAAATATCAATTATTATCTAGCAGTTGCTTCTCCAATGAGCACACTTCAACTTGTTCATTGTTTCAAAACTGAACTCACCATTTGTGAAATCTCATTTTATTGGTAGCTCTTCCATTGAATAAGTACAGTGTATATGTGCTGATGCTGACCAGGCCTGCCCAATCCAGGAGAACTCAGTCACATAACCACCTATACAAGGTGGGATCTCATGACAGCATCACAGGGCAGGTGGCAGGCGGCAAATTTGTTCTTTGCTTCACCTACTTTATGGTATACCCAATCATGTCAAGTCTACCGACTATGAAGAAAAAAGCAGTGATTTTGAATGACTAAATGATCTATAAGGAGTAAAAGAGCAAGACTAACATTAGTATATATGTTCATAATTCTTCATCTCAAAACCATAGATTCTGGAATATTTAAATCACCTGACAGATTCTTTTGATCAGTGTTTTTCTTTTTTTTTTTTTTTTTTTTTTTTAAATTTTATTGTTGTTGTATTACATCCATCCCCTATTAGTGTTTTTCTTATAGATCAGAAATTGAGGCACCAGCTCTGGGGAGGTCATGGTCTTGACTGAAGTCACACCAGCAGCATGGTGTTGTCACCCCAGCCAAGCCTGTTGTTAAAAATGTCCCTGGAATGAGGCAGGTGAGTCACAATTAGGGCTTGCTTAGAGAACAGGATCTTGGTTTGGGGTGGGGGAGGCCTGAGAGCTGTCTTCTAACATCTGAAAGATTCACATAGGTGAGGGACTGGAATTGGCTAAGGCAGATAAACATAGATGTTACATGGAGGCAGGATTTAGATGAACAAAAACAAAACAAAACAAAACTTTGTAATAATATCAGCATTCTGACAGTGGAACAAGCTGCCTTGTGAGCTAGTGACCAAATCTTCACCACTGGGGCAAAACAGATCCTGCTTGGTCTCTGTGAGGATATGTGAGGATCAATGGTTTGGGCAGGAGGCTAACAATTCCCACTGCTGTGAAGAGTAGGAACATGGGGGAATTGCATGTTGGAGGTATCTATGGGGCAGTTTTCTTCCTTTCTTCCACCTGCCTCCCTCCCTCCCTCCTTCCCTTCACTGTTGAATAATTCACCCATTTCAACTGTATGACTCAATGATCTTTAGTTGCTCTACCAAGCTGTGCAACCATCACCATCCATTAGTTTTATAATATTTTTGGTGTAGTAAGATCCTGCAGAGGAAGTCGCTTTAACTAAAGCTTGTCTAAGGTCAAGGATGCAGTGTCATGCACACCAAATCATGATGGTATGCATCACAGCCCAAGCACTTTGCAATGGGTGTACTGGGTGCTGAGCCAAAAAAACAAGGGTGAGAAGAAAGGGGTTGGATAGAGAGGAAGAGATCAGCAGGCGGGTGGCAGCAAGTCCATGAGTAAATCAAAGAGCTCTAGCATCATTGAGGTTTGGCAACAAGAAAAGAATATACTCCTTTTTCATGGTCCTCTGCAACTCTATGTAAGGTTCCATTTGTAATAAATGGGCTTGAGGCAGTGGACACTTGCACTCTGACAGTTGGTCATAGTACACTTTAGGGAGCCTTTAGGAATACTTTGTCACTTGAAAAAGCCACTGTTATTCAGAAAACAAGTTAGCTGCTAGCAACAAGATCATAATTGTAATGTCCATTTTTTAAAAAGTAACATCTATTTTTTTTCAAGATTTTATTTATTATTTTTAGAGAGAGGGGTAGAGAGAGAGAGAGAGGGGCATCAACGTATGGTTGCCTTTCACCTGCCTCCAGCTATGGACCTGGCTGGTGACCTGGCTTGCAACCTCATCATGTGCCCTGGCTGGGGAATCAAACCTGCAACTTTTGGGTACGCAGGATGGTGCCTTATCCACTGAGTCACCAACCAGGGCTAGTAACATCTATTTTAAACCCAATTCGTTTCCCTAACATGTTAGAATCACCAGGAAAAAGGAGTCCTTATTAAAGGTGGACTCCCTGTGGTATGCCCCCAAAGGAATTGTCAATGGTCTGCACATAAACTTTCTGTGAGAGCAGTGTGCAGGCCCATGCCCTAAAAGTGCATCACATTGCTCCCCCAGCCCCAAGACCCTGCTTGTGCTCTTTATTTTATTTTTTTTTTCAATTAAAATATTATTTTGTAATCATTTCAGGAATACAGCACAGAGATTAGAGAACCATGTACTTTACAAAGTATTTCCCCTGATATTTCCAGACCCACCCTGCTTGTGCTCTTAAGGGGGAGCACGTAAATAGCACCTTGAATGAACTGCCATGTGTGCTGCTTTATGTACAGTTACACTTGCTGCAGCATATCTTGAAAGCCCCTGCTAAGCATATCTGGGGCAATCATTGGCAGGGCAAGGTAAAGCCACCACCCACATGCCAATTAAAACTCAAGGGCCCTGTGCTCGCTTCGGCAGCACATATACTAAAATTGGAACAATACAGAGAAGATTAGCATGGCCCCTGCTCAAGGATGACATGCAAATTCATGAAGCATCCCATATTTTTCAGAGGGGGGCAAAAAAGGGGATGGATACAACAACAATAAAATAAAATAAAATAAAAAACTCAAGGGCCCTTAATGGGACTGAAATATATATATATTATATATTATAATATATATAATATATATTATAATATATATTATATATTATATATATATATATGTGTGTGTGTGTGTGTGTGTATATATGTGTGTGTGTGTGTATATATATATATATATATATATATATATTTATTTATATTTTAAAGGTAAAGCCTAGCATTTCAGCTACAGGAATCTGAAAATCTTAATTGAGAGTTAACTGCTTGTACAAAATTTTTAAGAATTAGGCTCAGTCATTGGGCTTATACACCTATCATCCAAAGGAAACAAAAACAATAGAAGCTGCCCTGAAAATCTAAAAAAGCCATTTCAGTTATCTGAAACTTTGAAAATATTGCAGACATAGCATGTATTTCTCTAGAAAGACTGAAGAGGAAAAGAATATAAGGGGTCCTGAGTTTCACTTCTAGTAGGAGAAAAGTGAAGATGTATGTTAAATCAAAGCTGTAAACTGTGGGGATGTATTCTGCTGTGGTCACCTCTTTGATCATCTGTGTTAAGAGCTCCATCTCTAACCAGGCTGGAAATGAATTCTTTCCATCCTGCTTATTAGCTGACAGCTACCTGAATACAACCTACTTATTTGTTTTGTGAGATATAGGAAATATGACATTATTGAGGATGGTAACAAATCTAAAATCCAAATCCCACTATAGTCTTAAAAATACACACAACCACAAAAGTGGGGTGGCAAAGATATTCATGCACAGCATTTGCAGTCTTTCAGAGAGTTGTCTGGAAGACAAGTATATTAGGATTCCTCATTCTTTCCAGTATAGCTCCACGGATTTGCAAATAAATCAGGGCTGGTCACAACATAAGCCTCCATTTTTTCCCATCTTGAACTTCAGATACGGCCTGAGATGCCCACAAATCGAAACAAGCAGTTTTCAATCTGTATTTGTCTGGTGCCTCATAAAAGATGAAAGGAATTACAACAAGCACCATTTGTAGCAAACACCATGATGCAGTCCTCTCAGCTTCTGGAAAATTGCAAAGAGCCCCAGTAACTGGCCCAATGTTTGGGCATAGGCCTCAATGACATCTTTTTCAAATTATGAATCTCTTTGGGATAAATTCTCAAAGGCCATGTCTTAGATTCCTCAGTGGATGGCACAACAGGTGCTATTAAAACCTAGTTTAATCAGTGAGTGATGATCCAGGAACTTGCCACAGGTAAGAACTATCATCAGAATACTTACGCACTTAACCAGCTTTGCATCTTCAAAGCATTTTACAAACATTAATTAATTAATATACACTACAACCCTGTGATGTAGTTAAGTATTATCTCCATCTGACGTATAAGGAAACATGCAGGTTAAGTGGCTTGCTTGAGGCTGAAGCCCAGAGTGGGTCAGGGAACTTAAATTAGAAGCACCTGATCCAAAACTGCACCCAGGTGTGCTAGTGGTATAGTCAGCTGGCTCACCATGCTGCCTGGGCCTTACAGTCTGGAGCTGAGGGCGCCTCCGTCTGAGGGCCTGTGGTTAAGCAAACCAGCCAACAAATGTTGGAGAAAGCAGACCCCTAGGCTGGCTGTCAGACCCTGTCCCATTCTACCAGCTCATGCCACTCCTTGATCATTGTGGAATCCAGAATAGTAGGAATTTGACAGAGCTCGAGAGTGTGTGAGCTATGCTCTAGATAATTCCTTACTTGGCAGCTTCGGTGGGTGGAAGGAGGAAGGCCTCTGCTTTCACGTTCCTTGCCACATGGCAAGTGCACAGACAGGTCTGACTAGAGGAGAATGCCCAGGCAGGCAAGGTAGCTGGATGAGAGTAAGTGATAGAGGGAGGAGGAAATGGAGGAAAAGAGCAAACATGGGCAAGAGGAGCCTATCATCTGAGAGTCATCAAAAAGGACAATGGCAACAACCAGGAAATCCTGCACTAGGGTAATGCAGGATTGTATGGAGTGGATACACTGAAGAAAGAGAATTGAGGACTGTGAAGGATGAACTGTCCTGGATGCTGAGATGGGGGGACCAAGTACAGCTGACAGGAGTATGAGGACTGGGAAGAGGAAAGAGGAGAACCAGCATTCCTTGAAGGCCTTCTGTGTATCAGGAGCTTTACAATACTCACTTAGCCCTCAAATAGACTCCACCAGGTGACTATCAATTTATTTTCATCCTCATTTTAGCAATGGGAAATTCAGGTACCAATGGTCAATTTTCAGGCAAAGTTGGAATTCAAATTAGGTCTGGATAAGGATGATCATCCTACACCACCCAAGGCAGAAAAGGACTCTGCGAATTTCAACAAGTAAAAAGGCAGTTAGTCTCCGGGAAGAATGGGAGAAGATGTACATTTGGGAGTGGCTGTACAGATGACAGTGGCACAGGGCTGGGGTGTGACCTGGAACTCCAGAGTTCTGTGGCTGTGGGTGATGGCTCCCATAGGAGGAATTGAAATTCACTTGAGAATAGTCATGGGGAACTGGGAGAACCTGGGAAGGTGAAGGAAGGTAGAGGCTCATGTGGATCTCTAGAAAGTCTGGGCTCATGTTATAGTCACAGGAATCTAGTAAACTGTAGATAACTCACTGGAATATCCAAGGAGATACATTCAAGTGGTACCTATATGTCACCCCAATCAGATTATATTAATTTAGCTATGTTGTTATCAGAGCCAAGGAAAATGCCTTAACTTAAAAACAAAACAAAACAAAACAAAACAAAAAGCTGCTTGAACAAAATCGTTCTAATATTTCCTCAATTACAAATTTGGAGATTACTCCTGAGTACCCTTTGATGCTCTCCCCTGCTAAGATGCTGAGGGCAGTCAGCTGGAAGGAATGCTTCTTTGGGGAGAATGGATATTTGTAGAATAAACAGCTGAACAAGGGCTCAGAGCAAAACTTTCAGTTTACAAATTATTGCAATAAGACTGTCAGATTGAAGACACAGGTTTGGATTTTATTATGTAACAAAAAGCTCCCTATTCCCCTGTCCATTTCTGGACATTGGGAGAGAGGTTGTACTTTTTCCTTTCCTTCTATGGGGAGAGGAAAAACCTAAAGAGAAATTTCTTATTTTCACAGAATTCAGTGTATAAGATTAGACTTTAGCTTTGTTAGCATCTTGTTGCTTTTCTACAGTGTGCATTGGGAAAGGATGGGTAGAGAAATGCCATTTGGGATGTCTTTGAAACCTTTGTTGCAAATATTAGGAAATGATGAGGACCCAAGGGCGTGGAAACTTGTATAGGTAGAGCACACTGATGAAGAGTTGAGGGTGTTGGCTGCCTGAAATGTTACAAATTTTTACCCCAAAGGATCAACTTTCATGGCTTCCCTTTATGAATCCAGCCCAATCTGTAGAATCCCCTCCATCAAAGCACCCCACATGCCTCTTGTTCTGATGTATTTAATTGAAAACCCCTCAAGTTTCTAGAACAGTAGACAGTCACGTTACTTTCACCCTGCTTCCACACAGGCTTCCTACAGACTTCTTCCCATAGCCCCCAGATGATGCTTAGTGATTGCAAGTCACACCGCGGTGTTCTTCCTGTCCAAAACAACCCCATGGCCCTCCCTCTCTTGTACCCTAGAACCCCACACTCTAGCAATGGCCACAGTGCCTTCTGTGACTAGCCCATGGCTGTACCCCTAATCACCTGTCTACCTCCAGCCATTGCCTGCTCTGCACCATGCACACACTGGCCCCTTTGCTGTTCTTCCGCTGGTGAAGCACCCACCTGCCACAGGGCCATGCACACAGAGCACCCTTCAAAGACTGTATGGCCTTCTCCCTCCTTTTATGGCTGTGTTCAGATGTCTGTGTCAGAGACACCTTCCTTGGTCTCCATTTACTCTGCTTTATTTGTCTTCATAACACATATCTCCCCTGATGTATTCATTTAGTTACTATCTGTGTCCTCCTGTCCTCCCATTAGCAGGTAAGCATGATACAAGTATGGACTTTGCACACCTAAGGTCTACAGCAATGTGTGGCATGCAGCAAGTGCACAGTAAGAATTTGTTGGACAAATGCTTACTACTTACATATACCATCTATTACAGTTTCTTTATAATAATTAGGCTGAATGTTGCTTTAAAAAGGTAATCCAATCAAGCTTTTTTACTTTGGCAATTCCTTTATCAAATTAATTTTGAAATGTTACGCATTTCATTCTTACTCAAAAGATCAACTTTGGATGTTAATAATTTTTTATTTTTTAAGGTCAAGAATCTGTTTTTTTCCTACTTGAATTTTGTAACAGCCTTCAGTCAAAACCAATGAGAGCCTGGGCTGACCTGTCAGCCACAGAAATTTCTGAACCATACATGCATTTCCTTTGTCCCTATGACCCCTGCCTTACCTTCCAGATCCCTCTCAACTCCACTGGGTCACCAAGGGTGATGTCAAGGTGTGTTCTTCCAGCCTCACTGTTTACTCATGTGGAAAACTGGGTGTTTTCTCCCCCAATGGAATGAAATCATTCCTCCTTTGAGGGGCCTTGGATGATGAGTGTTCCATTCCCCTAAGTTCTCATTCCACTGTGTCCAGCCTGACTTTTCATTTATAAGCCTGTATTGAAGGGTTTGAGTCCATATAAACTATTCCCTGATTAGCTGCAGCTCTGGCCTAATAATTAGGAGAAAAACGCCAATATTTACATATAACATTTAATTTAGAAAATCCTAGTATAGCAGCAAAGAGGCTGCACATATGGGTAGAGATTACTTTACCTTATTGATATCGAAGGCATAGGGCAGTAAAAACATTTTGAAATTGAAGTTAGAATAGTTCTAACTGTAGAACATGCTTTACTTCAATAACGTCCATTATAATTGCTGATACATTACATGTGCTGTTTAAATACGTACATTTTTCATTGGCTTTCCTCATCTATAACTTCTGTGAACAGAGCAGAATTCATGGAATTAGCAGTTGTTTATTTTTTTCCACTGTATTCAAATGTAGCTAATATTTAAAAAAATAATTTTATTTATGTTTTAGAGGGGAAGGGAGGGAGAAGCGAGGGAGAGAAACATTTATCTGTTGCCTCTCATATGCCCCTAGTTGGGGACCTAGCGCATAACCCAGCCATGTGCCTGTCTGGGAATTGAGCTGGTGACCTTTAATTTTGCAGGATAACATCCAACCCCTTGAGCCATACTAGTCAGGGCAATGGCTCATACTTTTAAGGGCACAAAATGTATAATATCAATTACTTTACAGGGTTTCAATTCCAAGCCTACAGAGGAAATGGAAAGTGATAATGAAATATTAACATGAAAGGGAAAGGGGAGTAGACCCGTGACTCTGGGTGCAAAGAATCAGACTCACCTTAGGCTCACTTTATACATTACTCTCACACATTTTTCTAGGGTAGGGATGAGTATCTGATAGAGAACAACAGGATAGAAAGTTTTGCTGTTGTTTTGGATGTCCTGGTTTTCCTTCTTTACTGGGACCAAAGCTGAGAGCCTCTTTTCCTTCTTTTGGTGACCACGTATTTCTGGCTTGCATTCTGCCTGGAGATGTGCTTTGTTCAGTGACAACTGGGTTAAGATTGGAACAGAGCCAAATGAAGAAGCCAATGACAGGATGATGGAGAAGAGAGAGAAGGATATATACCTGCCTTGCTTCACACATGGCTATAGCTCTAGAAAAACAGAATGTTTATGCACCCAATCATGTCTGAAATGTCACAAGGAAGCTTGCTCTCTAAAACAAATCCCACTGAGCTACAATAAGGACTACTTTCTAAATATCCTCTTTAATTTATATGTTTGGGTTTGTTATATCAAGTTGAGTTATATAGTTGGTAGACTATTTCCTTCTGAGGACCTTATTTCTAATTTCAGTGACCTAGAGGATTAAACTTGATCTCTGGTCAGTTACATTAACGGGAGTCAGCCAAATAGACCACCAATGGAGAAGTGGCAGTGACACTTCTACTCAGGTATGGTGGGAGGCTACAGATGGACTTTCACATATACCGCTTTTGCTTCTCATAAGCCACAAGGGGTAAGTATGTAGTAGATAAGTAATTAGACATCTGTCCCATGCTATGGATAAAGAAACAAAGCCCCTGTGAGAATCCTAAGGCAAATAGCTATGAGGGCCTAAAGCTGGGAATCAAATTCTTGTCCCAAGGCCTTCTTACCTACACCACGATAAGTGTGTCTCCCTGCATACCCTCTTTACTTTACACTGTGGACCTGGTGGGCTCAGACTCCTTTCCTAGGTCCTGAAGATACACCAAGACCAAGAACATTGTGGAGCAAATATAGTAAATGTTAAGCATTGGAGAACTGCCCCTTCTTCCAATTTTTTCAGCCTCATGATACTAGGGAGGTAAATCTCTGCCATCATTTACTTGAGTTTTTGTTTACCTATTTGTTTAATTAGAAAGAAGTTTTTGCAAATTTAGAAAGATGTACATATACTCATTGATCCAAAGGTAAAGTCAAGAAAATTTTAAGAAACCTTAAGAAACATGAATTTATAATTACACAATTAGCTTTTTATGGTGTTGTGATCAGTATGGAATTTACTGAGTATCCACAGATTGCATGAGGCCCTGCGGATCTGGGATACAATCTGAATTGGTCTCTTGCTGGAGGAGGTGTCTATTAGGCATTTCCTATAACATCTATAACTGATTTATGACACATTTACATTTTGGGTCTTTAAGATCAGTGTCCTTGCAACCTTGGCACAAAGTAAGCTAACTGGAATGATGGAGATCAGGAACTAACTTCATCTCCTTTGACAACATGAACTTGGCTGCACACCTTCTGTCTAGCAGTCAATGTACTCAACCCTCCCAGCTGCGAAGAGCCATTTATGGAGCACTCTCTGGGAGAAGGGCACCGTGTTTTCTGCTGAGCCCAAGTGCCCTTGGAGTCCTCACAGAACAACAAATCAGAGCTAGCTAGATAAGCAACACCAAAAAAGTAGGCCTTGAACACATACTAACATGAGCCTGGTTGCATCTGTGCCCACCCTGGGCCCCTGCTATTGACTTAGCAAGGATGGTTGTCTTACAGTGGGAGGAGGGAGGGGTGGTAGAGATGAAAGAAGCAAGTCTGCTCAACAAACTGCTAGATGGCCAGACCCAGATTGATCAAAGTCTGCCATTTTGCCTTATCTATTTGGAACCATAATTCAAGAATGAAATTGCCCTAGGTTTTCTCCTCCCCACCATTAAATTCCATTCAATCATAGTAGGCAAAATGCAGTCATGCTCAAGCAGCCAGATGTTATCATTACAGACCTTTCTTTATAAACCAATGCTGAAACTTGAGTGGTTGATGAGACCAGCTAAGCAGTTGTACCTTTGACCTGACTGCATTAAACTTGCCCTATCAATTTAAGCTTAGTATAAACACCATTTCCCAGAGCCCCTCATGAAGTCAGCAGTAAGAAGAAGCTGACTAAGCCTAAACATTTTTTAACAGCAATCTTGTCTTACAACACCAAGGGGATTTACTGGGTATCTGGGGCTTTATAAAACCATATGAACATGCTGAAAGAATTAAAATCCTTTAAAAATGAAAAATTGATGGTGACAGTCCTTTCTCAAGACCAGTTGGTAGTAATGGCGGCATAGAAACAGGTAGAAGAGTTGGCCTGAAATTTCTATATTTTTTTAAGTGACACAATTTTATTTAAAAATTTTTTTCTTAAATGTTTACTCTGATGTGACCATTCCAATAAAAAAAATGTGTCTCATTTTAAATACTGTCAACATTTTAAGGAAAATTGAATGTACTTATTGTCCTGGTTAAGTTTATTTCTAATAAAGATTGGGACTGTCTCTTCATTCAAACATCTTGTATGATGCTATTATAAAATTTATGATATATGATTTGTAAATAAGTATATTCCAACATAAGGTTATTTCAAAAGAGAAGACCAACCTTGGAAGCATTTAATTTTTTAAAAATTTGCATGAAAAGAGTTTTCAGTCACTTTGTGGCTCAACTTCCAAATAAGTAATATAGTGTCATTTTTCTGTTAAAATGCTGTAATATTACACCGGCAAGCAAATAAATAAGAATATAAGATGGATTGACTCTAATACAAATCACTTTGAAAAATATCATAATAAGATAAACTTTTTGATTTATAAATTATACATTTTATAAACCAGGCAGAAAATATAAGTATTTTAGGAGACATAAGAAAAAAAAGGAATGCAAGCATCAAAACAGATTATTTCCCATTCAGGGGAAAAGTGCTATCAACTTAGAAATAGTTTTTTGAATATGTGTTGCTTCTAGCAATATATCAACTGAGTTTTGCCATATCAATCAAGTAACAAGGTATCAGTTCAGGACAACAAATGCCAGTGAGTTACCAAAAGAAATTTTCATAGAAACCTCACATACACTGGGATTAGTGAAGAGTCATGAATTAAGGGAATGTATGCGTAATTCCAAAACACTGTGAAGAAATCAGGTAGTGAAGAACTCTCTATAACCTTAAAATCTAACCTAAAAGCATGGTTGAATGTCTTGCTATCCTGATTGAAGAATCATAATGTTTTCATTTCCTTCAGAAGGAGGTGACAGAAAAGACATTTATTTCATGAAATAAAGCATTGAAAGAGTGCATTGGGATGGCTGGGGCCTAAGCATGGTGCCGTCACTTTTAGTTTCTGACAATTGCACCAGCCTCTAGGGCTCCGCCTGTTCCTCTGAACATGCATGTCACAGGGGATGGCATCTCTGTTTCTTTCAGGGTCAATAATTCTGGTTCTGTTTTTCTGAGGTACACATTCTCTCAAGGATACAATTCAGATTCTATGACCTTTGAGGCTCTTCTCATTTTTTAGGATTTAATAAGTGCAGAAAACATTTGTTTAGAGTGAAAAATGTACTTCTTGAAAAACACCTTCCTCTTTATGTAAAATGAAACATGCATTGTGTTTCACTATTTCAACAGGGGTATTGAAAAATGATGTTCTCACATTCCAGAGTTCTTCACAGTGACCTTATGAAGCCTACACTTAGAAGTGAAGGTTTGCCATCAAGCGATGTCATGATTTGTCTGATGATGGCCCAGTGATTGCAAAGATCACAGAAGCCTCCCCTCCCTTACCCCATGGGATAAGCAATATCCACTCAGCATTACAAAGCAGAGGAAATGTTGGACAATATTTTAGACCCATCAAGTCTCCAGGAAAAATGAAATGCGTGGAACTAGACACAGAGTGAGAATGAGGAAGCCTCATTGGGCACTGGGTGGCCTTCTGGGATTGTGGGGCAAGAGGGAGATGGTTCAGAAAGGAGAGGGTGTTACATGTTTGTGATGAGGACCAAAGGCAAGATCAGCATGCCTGTGCACAAGTGTTGTACATAATTCTGGAGCAACACTTCTCATGCTTGATTTGCAAAAGCTATTTCAGTATGAAGGGTTTTCTGTTTGTTTGCTTTTTCCACCTAAACTAAAAGTGAGAGAAGAATGCTTTGAGAAATGTTCTGGTAATTAGACAATTCTTTTCCATTTGATTAAACACATGCTGGATTGTGGGATTTGCAAGTTGCTAAGGCATTATGACTGGTAATTGATTCTTATCTCTTAATTAATTAGCAGTTCAGATTTTGAAATGGAATTGGTTTATCCATATTGCATATGACAGAGAAAAAGTACATGAACATGAAAAACCAGAATATTTTTTAAGTTGGTTGTATAATTTTAAAAACATTTAAAATGAGGAAAATTATGTGCTCTTATTTGTGTGGCTCAGTGGATTGGGCATCATCCTGCAAAACAAGGGGTGCCGGTTTGTTTCCCAGTTAGGGCATATGCCTGGATTGTGGGCCAGGTCCCCAGTTGGGGATGTGTGAGAGGCAACTGGTCAATGTTGCTCTTGCACATTGATGTTTTTCTCCTTCCTTTCTCCTCTCTTCAAGAAGCAGGTATAAATGACCCATGGGCATGGGCAACAGGGTGGGGAATGACTTTGGGAGTGGGGGTTGGCAGTGCAGAGGAGAACAATAGGGGGAAATTGGGACAACTATAATAGAACAATAAAAAATAACCACATAAAAAATTAATGTATGAATAAAATCTTTAAAAAATGAGGAAAATAAAATGCTTATATTTTCTAAACATAATTTTCCTAAGAGTTCAGCAGTGCTAGAGAGATATAATCATGGACTAGTATCTTTTGTCTTCAGTTATATTTTTCACTTTCATTCTGCATTCCATGGTTCCAAAAGCTGAAGTCATCTGTAGGTCAGACCATGGCCTGGGGTGAGCACCTCATACTTCTTACAAGAACGTGTCTTCATTCTGCAAACATGAAAACTCTTGCTCTGAGGCTGGGTTCAATGAAGCACACCTCTTTACAAGTTGTTCATCCTTCCTTGCTCACAGGGCGGACTCTGGCTCAGAATTTTGCTGTCACCACGTAGCTGCAGGGCTTTTTGAAATTCTAGACAATGGAGCTCATTTCCAAGTTACTCATCTCCCTGAAACTATGGGGCCTTCGGAAGGCTTCAGTCTTGAACTGGGGATGAAGCTCTTATGGCAGCATCCTGCAAATCACAGCAACTTACAAAGGGTCCAGCACATGCAACTGCTCCAAGGTGTCAATCAGCTGCACTGCAGTTACCCTTCCTAAGCAACCTGTGACCTAGAGAGATGCCAGCCTGTCGGAGCCTAGTGGCGGGCTGATCACTCCCATTTACGAGTTTTCAGATGCATTCATGTTCGTGCATGTGCTTCAAGGCTGCCTTTCACTCCATGTCCTGTTCAAAGTAAGCAAGCAAACAAAGACAGCTTTCCTCTTCAGTTGCTTTTCTGTGAAACACCACAGTGATGGGGAAAATGAACGGCATGTCGCTGGGATGGGGCCAAAAGCAACGCCACCACCAACACCCCACCCCACCACCAAAGGCTCCTCCTAAAAAAGACTTCTTGATCTTCTAGGGTTAAAGTCACAAATGTATATGAATGTAAACCACTAAGAAAATAAACAGAAACACTGAATGAATGGCATCACTCTGATGATTCAAGAGGCAAGCATTTTGTTCATTCCTAAATATGTGTAAGATAAATAAAAAATGGGCAAAACCACAGATCCAAAACTATTACACTCTTCTTCATTGTGTTTAGTTCTAGACTAGACAATGCCTGGTAGTCACACAGTACAATCACGTCGGGGTATGGCTTCAGCGATGACAGTTATGGGTAATTTGGGAGGTACTGCAAATTTGAAGCCGCTACTACGTTATGTTTGCTGAAATGATAAAGATGGTCTGGTACCGGAGTCATGATGAATGAATGAGAGAGAAGGTGGGATGAAAAGAGAATGAGAAAGAACTGGAGGGTGGGGGATGGTGAGTGGTAGGATGAAAATAAAGTAAAGGAGGGGAAGTGTTGAGGGGAAAAGAAAGAGGGTGGCTCTGAAAGAAAGTGATCCACAGACAACCGATGAGGTGGCCTCCATGCCTGTGTGCGCATGTGTAGGCATTTGTAAGTGAGAAGAAACCTACTAGAGTTTTGAGTAATTCCTGAAGTACAGTGATAATTTTTAAAATCAAAAGCATCTCTGAAATTTCTATCTTTTTGCCTAAAAGTCTCTGTAATTATTTAAATCTTTTAAGAGTAGTTTAATAGAAAGAGGCATTTCACAATTCTTCGTTTCCTCAGTAAGCAAAATCAGGTGCTGAAAGAGAATTCTGAGATTGATTAAAAGATCCCAAGAAATGACAAACTGAAGAGGTTTTACAGGGGAATGTAAGGAGAAGACCTGTTTTGCCACCAGAATGAATATCTTCTAGAAAAGGGCCTCAGGAGGATTCAAACACCTCACTAGGCAATGAAACTGATGATGCAAATTTCGGGGGTTCATTTCCTTACGGTTTGTGTGCTCTGTCTCACATTATATTCCTCTCACTCTGTCTTAGGAGGCTTTCTGAATGCTGCTGGTTTAGAAGAGAGCCGTCACAGGGCTGTTCTCTGATGTCCTTTCTGGGCATGTCAGGAAACAACTTATTGCTGGGTCTACATTCCCTACTACGCCCAGCCAGACATTTCAGCAGGGATTCAAATGTACCATCTAATTCCTAATTCCATATTTTTAAACACAGCGTGAAACAAACCATCGATCAGCCAGCAGCAGCTGGCAGCAGATCAAGCAGGCCCACCATGGCTTGAACTCTGGTGAAAACAAATAAGGGTTAGGATTTCAGAGAACCTCTCCAGTTTCAGGACATCACTAACACTATTTTCTCTCTAAGATCTTGGGCCGTCCACTCCGCTCACCCCAGCAGCAGATGCCTGCCCAAATCCACAGGTTGCTGGGTCCCAGGGATTACATGGCCAAGTGATCAGGGCATGACCTTATACCTTCTCCCCACCCCACCACTTTTTCTGGAGAGATAAGATTCCAAGTTTCTCACTGAGACTTCCCCTTTAGTAGTGCCAAAGGGCCGTTTCTCTTTCTCTTTTCTTTTTCAATAAATAGATTTAATTTTTAGAGCAATTTAGCTTTACATAAAAATTATATAGCCCTGACTGGTGTGGCTCAGTGGATTGGTGCCAGCCTGTGAACCCAAAGGTTGCTGGTTTGATTCCCCAGTTAGGGCACATAACCAGGTTGCAAGCCAGGTCTCCAGCCAGGTCCTTAGCTGGAGGCAGGTGAAAGGCAACCATACAATGTACCAAACATACATTGATGTTTCTCTTCCTTTCTTCCCCCCTCCCTGTCTTTCTCTCTGAAAATAATGAATAAAATCTTAAAAAAAAATTATACAGAAAGCTTAGAGAGTTTCTAGATACCACTTCCTCCTCCATTCCCTGCACAATTTCCCCTGTTAAGATCTTGCATTACAGCGGTATGTTTGTAACAATTGATGAACACTGATATTCATGCATTTTTAACTAAAGTTTATAGTTTACATTAGGGTTCATTCTTTGTATTGTACAATCCTATGGGTACTGACAACTGTATAATGCCATGTACCCACCATCACAGTACTGTACAGAATTTCTCTGCCTTAAAAATTCCCTGTGTGCTACTTATTTTTAACCCTCCCTATCTCATCCTGAACCCTTGCCAACAACTGATCTTTTTACTGTCTTCATTGACTTGTCTTTTCCAGAATATCATATGTAGCCTTTTCGGAATGGTAATATGCATTTAAGATTTCTCCCCCAACTTTTTTTGGCTTAATAGCTAGCTAATTTCTTTAATCACTGAATATTATTGCATTGTATAAATGTTCCACAATTTATCAATTTTTCTCTTCAAAGGTATTGTATTTGCTTCCTGTTTATGGAGATTATGAATAAAGTTGCTTTAAACATTTCTATGCAGCTTTTATGCAAACACAAGTTTTCAGCTCCATTGGATAAATGCCTAGCAGTGTGATTTCTAGATCATATAATAAGACTATGTTTAGCTTTTTATAAAATTGCTAACATTTCTTTAAAGTAGCTGTGCCATTTTGCATTGCCATCAGCATTGAGTGCTTTGGATTTTCATTATTTTACCACATATGTAGCAGTATTTTGTTACTATGTTAATTTTGCATTTCCCTAATGACTGATGTGCAACATTTTTCATATGCTATTTGCCATCTGTATATCTTCTTTACTGAAGTGTCTGTTTAGATCCTTTACCCATTTTTAAATTGGGTTGTTCATTTTCTTATTGTTGAATTTTAACAGTTCTTTGTATATTTTGGATACCATCTTTTATCAGCTATGTGTTTTACAAAGATTTTTCTCCAAGTCTGTTGTTTTTTTCCCCCTCTTAACTGTGTCTTTCACCGAGTAGCTGTTTTTAGTGTTAATAAGGTCTTATTAATGTTTTCTTTCATGGACCATGCTTTTGGTATTGTAATGGAAAATCTACAAGGTCATCTTTAGTGTTATAACTAAAAACTTCAAGGTCACTAGATGATCAAGATTTTCTCCCATGCCATCTTCTGTAAGTTTTGTGTGTGTGTGTGTGTGTGTGTGTGTTGCATTTTACATTTAGGTTTGTAGTACATTTGCATAAATTTTAGTGAAGGGTGCAAGGTCTGTGTGTAGATTCAGTTTTTTCTTTTTGCATGTGGATATTCAGTTGTGCTACTGCCATTTGTTGAAAAGACTATCCTTTTATCTATTGAAATGCCTTTGTTCTTTTGTCAAAGACCAGTGGACTGTATTTAGGTGCATCTATTGTCTCTCTATTCTGTTCTACTGATCTATTATTTCATGAATACCATGCTATCTTGATTATAATAGCTTTATGGTAAGTCCTGAAGTGAGGTGGTGTCCATTCTTTAACTTTGTTTAGTAGTATGTTCGCTCTTCTGTGTGTTTTACCTTTCCATATAAAATTTATAATTATTAATAGTTTGTCAACATCCAAAAAATATCCTATACTATGTTCCTTCTTTCTGAAAAATTTTAACTTCAATTCTTGCAAGATAAGTCTAACGGGGGACACATTTCTTTAATTTATACTTGTTTGAGAAAAATCTTTATTTCTCCTTCACCTTTAATGGACCATTTCACTAGATAAAAAATCTCCAGTGTCATTTTTTCTTTTAACACTTTAAATATTTCACTTCAGTTTTTTCTTGCTTGTATGGTTTCCAAAGAGAAGTGTAATTCTTACTCCTGTTCCTCTATATATAAGGTGTTTTTTTCCTTTCAATTCTTTCGAGTGGTTTTGTCTTTTATTATCTGTAGTTCAAATATGATGTAGAGTTCTCTGAGTTTCCTGATCTGTGGTTTGGTGTCTATCATTAATTTTGAAGAACTTGCATCTAAGTTTACTTCAAATATTTCTTCTCCTTTCTCTTTTTCTTCGCCTTATGTCATTCCCATTATGTGTACGTTACACCTTTTGTAGTTGTCCTACAGTTCTTGGATAGTCTGTTTCAGTCTCCATTCCTTTTTCTCTTTGCCTTTCAGTTTTGGAAGTTTCTATTTACATATCTTCAAGCTCACTGATTCTTTCCTTGGCTGTGTCTAGTCTATGGATGAGCCCATTAAGGGCTCTCTTCATTTCTGTTACATTGCTTTTGATTTCTAGTGTTTTCCTTTTGATTCTTGCTTAGAGTTTCTGTCTGTTTACATTACCCATCTGTTCTTGTACGTTGACCACTTTTTTCATTACTTGGTATATTAATCATAGCTATCTTAAGTTTAAGACTAATTTCAAAATCTTTTCTATATAATTCTGATGCTTGCTTTGTATCTTCAGACTTTATTTTTTGTTTTGCCTTTTATTATGTCTTGTAGCTGAAAGTCAGATTTGATGTATCAGATAAAAGGAACTGAGGTAAACAGGCCTGAAATGTGAGGTTTTATGTTATTTGGCTAGAAGTTATTCATGTTTATCGTATTCTGTAACTGTATCGGAGGCTAAAATTTCCTCCAGTGTCCTTGTTTTTGTTTCCCTTTTTGTCCTTGGGTTACCCTATAGAATCCTTCTTAGAGTCTGAACCTTGCAATTCTTTCAGTTGTAATCCCCATAACATATAGGAGCTTGTTGCTGTGATGTTAAAGTGTGAAGGAAGGGAAAACATTCTATAATCCTATTTCTATAATTAGTTCTTATTCTTTTCCTGCTCTGCATCCTTGGGGTGTGACTTTTACAAGTCTTTTCAGCTTTCCTCCTCACCATCTTAAGTGAGACAAGAGGGCTAGAAGGGGCTAGAGTTGATTATTTGCCTTCCCCCACATCAGTTAGACTCTGGGAAGGACTTTGTTGATGAGGAGAACAGAGAGCTTTAAACATATTTCAAAATGGTTACAAAAGTATGAGGTTATTATCATTATTTTTTATCTTCTCCCTGGGAATCTAGTAGGACTCATGGAGGTAAAACTCATGAGTGTGGGGTCTCCCTAATGTTGAACCCCTAAGAATTTTGCTCTCTTAAGGTGGTCCATGCTTAGTCTTCAGCAAGGACTCAATTACCCTTTACATGCTACTACCTGATGTTGGCCCAATGCAAATTTCTGCTTCTGATAATCTCCAATTCTCTTTGTTCATGTCTCTCTCTGGGTGTGGTATTTTGCCCCATGATCTCAATTCTCTGATGGATCTAAGAAGAGTTGTTGATTTTCAGCTTGTTCAGTTTTCTTTTTGTTGTGAGGACAGAAATGAAGACTTCCCCACTCTTTACATGTTAAAGTGGAAACTGGAAGTGAGTTCAATGGATTTTACATTATTGTTCTCTTTAACTAAATCAAAATCAGAGCAAACAGAAAGGTAATACACAAGGCAGGGATAGTGGTAAAACCACAGGCAGAGCATTTTAACATAAGACTCAGAGGTAAAAAATTAAAATAAAATTTTAAAATAACTTTTCTACAGGACATATTTATAAATTCCTGTAAGGAAGGATTTCTTTGTGCCAAAAATTTTTTTTTCATGCCTTTGTTTACTTAAATTTACTATAAAAATTATTTAATATATTTAAAAAATATTTTATTTATTATTTTCAGAGAGAGGGTAAGAGAGAGAGGAAGAGAGGGAGAGAAACATCAATGTACAATTGCTTTTCACCTGACTCTAGCTATGGACCTGGCTGGAGACCTGGCTTGCAACCTGGTTATGTGTCCTGGCTGGGAATCGAACCAGCGACCTTTAAGTTCATAGGCCGGCACCGATCCACTGAGCCACCAGCCAGGGCTCTACTTGAATATTTTTATTTACACAAGCAATGAAACACAGCCCAGCCAGCTGTGTTAGTAAACAGGACAAGGATTTCATTATTTGTTTAAAACAAGCACCCATCATAGCACATTCTAACACCAAAATCTGATTCTGATAGAAAAGCAACACGTTGCTTAAATAAATGCTGTTTACCAAAATAGCCCTAGATAAAAACTGCTTTTTAAATTATTTTTATTATTGTGTGTGTGTTGCGTGTATATACACACACATACACATACTCACATGATCACAAACACACAATACTCTCTTTGTTGAATACAAAGGCAACATACTCATTATGAAAATAAAGATGAAAGCATTTTTTGCACGTATGTCCTGTGTCAAGAGCAGATGGACAAAGGTTATCAAATACTTCTACACTGATGTTCTAGTTACATCTCAGAGGGGCAGTGACCTTTTACGAAGGCTACCTTTGTCACTGGATCCAAACCTGCAAGCAGCCCTGGAATGCCCTCTTTCACTGAAGCACATGGATTGTTCCAGCCTGTGGGGGTGGGTTGGAAGAGTTTTAAAGTATAAATAGAGACCAGGACAATGACTACATTATTTAGAGGTGACAACAGCATTAAATAATTTAGGTCAACTAATGCAAGAGCTGAGAAGCTGAACTTTTACAACAATTGGCATGGCTAGAGCTCTATCTTATCAGACCAGGCCAGTGTGCCATGGTTAAAGGTGTCTGTTTAGATTTGCTCTTTGCTCCCCATACTTGGTGATCTTGAACTTGCAGGGATTTAAGGCTCATGAATTGTCCATAGAATAGTGACTGAAGACTAATGGATGTAGACAAGGGCTCATCTTGATGTGCTATGAGCTTCACTCATGCAGAATACCCCCAAGAGGGAGTTTGGCCACTGTAAGTTGCTACAGTTCATCATGCATCATATTTTGATAATGTACAGACAGTGTTTTATTGCAGTCAAATAATATCTTGAGCTCTCATAACAGCAAACTGTAAGAACTTCAAAGGAATTCCAGTCCAACTAGTACCATCATTACAAAACAAATTTTAGCTTTATTGTTAGCCAGACCACAAAGGGGCAGAGACTGTGCCAAAGAAAATGCTTTTGAAATCTCCCCTATATATTACCTTTGAACAATTAATTGGTCTCCTAGAGACAAGGGGGGAAAAAAACAAAAGAAAACAAAATTAAAAAACTGACAATGGAACATATTGTTCTTGGATGTTGTAGCATGGATAAACCTCAGTGAAGTCATGTTGCACAAATACCTGCACCAGATTGATCATTAATTTCAACTAGTCTGTACTTTTTACACATTAGGCGGGGTGTCATAAACTGAAATTATACTCACTCTGTAGATTTTATTTTCAGTTGTTTACAGAGAGAATTCTACAACCTAAGAAAATCCAGTTCAGTTGTTTAATGGATCACTGTCACCAGGCCTCAGGGGTAACCTTCACTTATGAAGCATTTTTCTCTGGCTAACACAAATCCCTACATGTGGGCCCTTCACTGACCTGACTTCTTACAACATCCTCCAAATTGAGAAGACCTAATTATGGACAGTCAGGTAAGTGAACAACACAGGTGGGTGAGCTACAGTGAATAAATGGGGGCTTGACCCACATCAGGACTGAAATGTTTTGGGGTCCCAATCTCAAATATCAGAATCCCTTTGCCTGTGATAGATATTTCTCTTCTTATATCTTCTGTCTTCCAAAGTGATGTACAACCTAAGGCTCAGATCAGATTTCGGCCCTGATTCTTTACTGTAGTTCAGTGTCTTACACAGAAATGGTGCCTATTTTCTGGCCTTCCTCCCTGGGAGCTGTCCCAAATCTGCATTACTTTATATTATAATGTGACATTTCACATTGAGAAGGTTCTTTGACATCCTCATATTAAAGGGAATTAGAAAGGCAAAGTGTCATGGATGCCATATATTCTAGATGCAACATCTGAACTGTCAGAACCATAGAACAGTTTCTCCTATAATTACCTTTTCTTTCCTACCAAGAGAACTACAGAAATAAGTCTGTGAAGGTGTCTACCCAGCATGGATGCACAAGAGTGCTTGTCATGTCTGAAACTAATGTACATAACCTAAAAAGCTGTTTTTCAGGACAAATCACCCTGAATGATGCTCCGTAAAGAAAAGTCACATAACTGGGCAGAGATAATTTAGCTCTTGGATTGTTCTCTCTGGCAGTTCACACTTACTGCTACCTATTTTTTTTTTTAGGAGGGAGGTTAAAAAGACAAACACAAAATGCACAATACATACACATGCACACATACACATACCCTTTTTCCTGAAAGAGGAGATGGGCACAGGGTGTATGTCAACGCAGAGAAAGGAATTCCTAGCAATGTCCTGCCACATGGTTGTGCTGGTACTCATCCAAATGTGATCGAAATGCCTGATAACACGCTGCAAATTCTGTCACATTGTTGGATAAGTCACTAATTTTTCCAGTCAGCTGTGTTCTAGTGTGCAGGGTTCCAAAATGGCACAGAAAAAGTAACCCTATCCTGTACAGTGTTCAGCATCTAAGGTTATGAGAAATTACAAGACTACTCACTCTGCACTGTGTGGCTCTGAGTGAGGAGAAGCAGCATGACTGACAGGGCTTTCAACAGAGGGATTCCTATGAGGGTTTCCCACCAGCCCTCTGATCGTCGGAAGCACCACAATAAAACACTGCAAGTTGAATAAAGAGAATGCTGTGAATTTGACTGTCATATCTACAGTTAATGTATTTACATAGAAATTTTTCCTTCTTTTCTAATGAAAAGATTATGGGATTTAGACTGAGAAGACCTGGCTCCAAATTATGGATCCTTCACTCACAAACCTTCCAGACTTCAGTATTTGGTATCTTCTAGGTTTATGAAATGCTTTTTACTTTCAAAATTTTGATACTTTCTGAACACCTACATTTTGTCTTTCAAAGTAGATGAAATTGTAAGTTGTTTGATGGGATGCATTTATTTTAATTTGTTCTAAGACAAATACAAAGGGAAAAACAGTCTATGTCCAAAAAAACCTTTGCACACTTTATGCAATGTCGAAGGTTTAGATAGGAAAAAGCCAGCCTTGTGTTACAGCCCAAAAAACTTCTCCTTAGGCTCCACTCCCCAACCCTCCATTTCCACCAAACTGACAGCTGATCAATATTGGCATTTCTGGTCAGGTTCACAGACCTTTGAATGAAATGGATTCAGGTTTTTGGTTTTTGGCTACTCTTCCAACTTCACCAACTGTGTGGGCCAGAGTCACAACATACCCCCCTGGGCCAGGTAAACAGGCAAAGTCAGCAAGGGAGCATGCCACCAGTGTCAAGGGTCTTCCAATTTCTTGGAAGGAGGGGTCTGGATTTTTCTGCAAAATCTTTTGATATTTAAATTCAATTAAAAATCCACCTGTTGCAGCTGCTGTGGAAAGCAGTAGGCATTTCTTTAAAAAACTGGAAAAAAAAAAAAAAAGAGCTGCCTTATAACCCAGTGATTCCATCCCTGGGATTATACCCAAAGAATCCTGAAACACCCATTCAGAAGAACCTATAGACCTCTATGTTCACAGCAGCGCTTATTTACAATAGCCAAGTGCTGGAAACAACCTAAGTGCACTTCAGCGAGTGAATGGATCAGAAAACTGTGGTACATTTACACAATGGAGTACTACATAGCAGAAAGGAAGAAGGAATTCCTACCTTTTGTGACAGCATGGATAAAACTAGAGAGTGTTATGCTTAGTGAAATAAGCCAGGTTGGGGGGGTGGGGGGAGAAGATACGATATGATCTCACATGTAATAAGAATCTAATGAACAAAACAGAACCAGAGACATGGGAATAAGGAATAGACTGACAGTGACCAGAGGGGAGAGGGAAATGGGAGAAGGGGGGATAAGAGGGGAGGGTCTAGTCAAGGAGCGGGTATAAATGACCCATGGCCCTGGACAACAAGATGGGGAGTGGGGTGGAGGCTGTGGTGAGCAACAGAGGAAAAAATTACGACAACTGTAATAGAACAACATTAAAAAAAGAAATTAAAAAGGTAAGATAAGTCATGCAGATGTAGACCACAGGGGGACTAAAAGCACCTCTATCAGCCCAGTTGTGCTTAGAGGCTCCTGATTTGAGACCTCTGGATGGGCAATGGAGGGGAGAGAGAGAAAAGACACACATGGCAAATGCATGCAAACCTCAGTGTGCTTATTTCATCAACTTACTTTTTGCTTGAGATTGGTTCCTATAGCATACATTTTACCCCACTGATAGCACAATTTGAAAAATTGGCCCAAGCAACTCTGGCTGAAAGGTTGATGTTGGAAGCCCAGGAATCCTACCTCCACTGCTGGCCTAGTTCCCAGCTTTAGCTAATAGGATGTAACAGTTTACACCTGTGGGTTTCAAGGAGAGGGGGTGGGTGTCATATATAAATGACATACGCTGATCTGGGGAAATAAAAGCTTAAGACATAAGAGCTATTTTGATCTCTTTAGCATTTTCCCTAAATTTGTTTTTCAGTTAATTAATACATTCCTTTATGTTCAACTCTTTATTTACATCTCATGAGATGAAGTAAGCTTCTGAACATATTACTAATCATGTTTCACGTGTCTTATTCTAGATTATCAACAGAAGTTTTCCTAATCTTAAATCCACTGCATTTTATAATAGTAAGAGAGTAGGCTTTGGCATCAATAGACTGGTTCAGGATAAACTGAATCTGCCATCTATTAGCTATGTTTCTTACATGAGTCACTTGATCTCTTTAGGCCTCAGTTTCCTTATTTGTAAAATGGGAATAGTAACAATAATACCTATCTTCATACTATTGTTGTGAGGATTAACTGAAATGATATACAAGTATGAGGTTGTGGAGCAACTGGAACTCTCAGATGTTGCTGGTGGGAAGACCAAAGTAAGTCTGGAAAACATAGGTCCACACAAAACTTGTATGTAAATGTTCATAGCAACAATATTCATATAATTCCAAAAGAAAACAGCTCAATGACCTTCAGCTGCTGAAAGGGTAAATTGTATATATTCACTACTTAGCCATAAAAAAGGAATGACCTACTAACATATGGGAAAACATGGGTGAATCTCACAGCCATTGTTAGGTGAAAGAAGCCAAACAAAAAAGACTAAAAATGAATAATTCACTTTATAGAACATACTAGAAAAGGAAAAATTATATCAACAAAAACAAACAAAAAAAAATGGAGGGGTAAGGATTGACTGCAGAGGGGCAGGAGAGAACTTCTTGAAGAAATAGAAATGTTCTCTATCTTGGTATGGTGATGGCTACACAATTGTATACATTGTCAAAAGTCATCAAACTGTGCACTGAAAGTTATTTTTATTTTAAATAAATTATACCTGGGTTGGGGGAGAGAAAAGCCAAATGCAGTACCTGGTACCAAGAAAATACACTGGGTAAATGTTGACTCTTCTTCCTGTTTAGCTGGCAGAATGGTAGCCCTGTGCCTACATGTGCCAATGTTGCCTGTCAGCACAGTCATACTGACCTTCACTTTATGTGTTGCTCTTCCTCTTGAAGTACTTCTGGTACAAAACTACCAACCCCTGTTTTTTTAAAATTTAAATTAAATTTAATTTTATTATTTACCTACTGCCTCAGGGGGTAAAAAAAAAAAAAAAAAAAAAAAAAAGAGGGCAATGAGACTGAAATGTTTGTAAAGTGCCTTGGGACACTTGGATAAAAAGTGATACAAGGAGTGCCAGGTGTTGTTATTACTCTGCAAGTATACAAATAGTATGGTTCTTTGTTTGCTAATTGACATTAGTAATAAAAGTAAAAAAAAAAAAACAACAAAAAAACAACCCTGTTTATTCTTAAAAGGCAATTAAAGGGCCATTTGATGATAAATGCTTCATCTCTAATTATGCTGACAGATTACTGATGCTCACATTTCCATACTTATGCCATTGGCACTGAATCCTGGGAGCCACTCGCCCTCATGGGTACTCCACACTCCTTCTCCAAAAGGTTAAATCTCACCACAGTCCTGGGGCTGAACACAAGCAGGGGCTGGGCAGGCACATGGGCATGAACATTCCACAGGAAGAAGAGGGTGAAGGAGGCAAAAAAGGAACTGGAGAGTCACAGAGTAGAAATTTTAGGCTCAAGGTGAAGGAAACACTAGGGCTGTTTCACTTAACATTCTTGGCTTTACTAAATAATAATGTTTTTAAGTTTTTAAAAGATAATTTATGACAACCTTTTTGATTTTTATCAGTGAGCTCTTAAATATCTCACACTGAAGACTTCTTTTGGCTCATACTCAAGTCTTCATTTCTCTTTCTCATTCTGGGTGGTCATACCGTAAGGAGGATAATGAGTCATTTTCTGAGACAAAACATCACTCCATGTTGGGGACTCCTAAACCATGCTGATAACTGTGGTTCTGGTCCAAAGATGTCAAGAGAACAGAAGCCTGCAACTCTAATCAAAGCCCTTTCCTGGCTAGAGGCACACGGTTCTTAGGGGAGAGTAGAACCCTAGCAAGTTTCTCAGCCTCTGCACTCTGAAACCGAGATGATGTGGCTCTTTACTGCACAACAGTCTGAAGTGTTCAGTTGATGTTGTGACTTGTCTGGTTCCCACCGAAGGAGGAATCCTGCCAAATATTTGTAATCTGCCCTGAAGTATGCAATCAGGGAAACCACACCCAGAAGCAAGTGCATGGCTGAATAATTAAAATGCTCTTGCTTGAAGATCAGATGGAAACATTGGTCAGGGATGGAAGAAGCTGATGAAGGGGCATAAACATCACCTAACACTTTTGCTATAGTTCTCAGCACAGCATTCTCCTTAGATTCTACAGGACATGTGTCTTTATGCTCCTGATTAATCACAATGTTTTTCTTTGTACTTGCAGTCACTAAAGACAGTATTTGTATCTATTTAATGCATCTAGATAAATAGATGCCACTGACTGATTTGTATTTAAGTCATAAGCTGAAATGGATGGCACTTCCATGTAAATTATCTCTTTTCTTCAAAGTATTTTGTCATTTTTTAATGACAGCATTGGGTAAAAGTGCACAATATATCATGCAGGCAACTTTTGGAATTCAGTTGCTCCATGTTTTAGGGCTGGCTTCACTAAATGAAATGGTTAAAAGCATTCACTTTCTGAGGTATTGGTAAGGTAAAGGACTAAACAAATGATCATTCCAAGACACAATAAAAATTTTTTTAAATGAGATTTAAGTTAGTAAAGTTGAACATTTTTTTATAGTCAGATAATAGCTACCAGCAGCGCCATCTGTTGAAATATTACAAAACTTCATTTCCTCCAACCCTAAATATATGTAAGTAAAGCAGTATAAAAAATTTGGAATCTCATACCATTATAAGGTTTTAGTTCATTCTCAGTTTTAGGAACAATCACAACTACATTTTTCCACAACAAGAGGAAAGGGCTATTTGTAACGCTCTGATCTAGATCAGTAACCTCAATGTTCACTAGGCATCTCATGGACAGAATTTTTCCATGAGCAGAAAACCTAAGCTCATGCTTTGATTATCATGTGTTTCCTGAGGCTTTACCATCAGGAAAGACAGGAGGTGAAAACAGTTGGATGGCACATACTTCACAGCATCATTGTGTTTCTGAGCTGGCACTGGCCCCAGCTGCCACTGGGGAAGTAGAACATAACTCATGTTCTGTGTCTAGATCTTGCTCAAGGTCAGATAGGTGGTAAGTATCAATGTCAGGACCTGAATTCAGGCTCCAGGTACTCTTAACTTTAGCCCAGAACTCCATTGAATCCCAGGTCTCTCTCTCAGTCATGTGTAGGACCAATACTAACTCTCCACCCAACAGGAGTTATCAAGCAGCTCTGTTCTGGGTACTGTTCTAGGCTATAGGGAGGCAACTGTGAACACAATGAGCAGAGGCTCACAAGAGGGTGGGAGGTTGCTGTTTTATAGCTCTTCTGATAGAGAGACATTTACACAGAGCTGGAAGGAGTAAGGGAGCCCTGGGGTGAAGTCTGAAGGGTCAGTGTGCCTGAGAAAGGTGAGTGGGGGTGGGAGGGCAGGGCCTAAGCTCAGTGAGGTAGGGACAGCACACATCATGAAGAGCCTTGTTGGCTGTAGGAGGACATAGAATTTAATTCTGAATGAGATAGAAAGCTTTAGTGAGGGTTTGAAGGGAAATGTAGTAAGATATCACTTGATTGTAAGTGTCACTCTGGCTGTTGTATTGACCGTGAGCTGTAGGGATCAAGAATAGGAGCCATGAGGATGCTATTGGAAGAATCTTGGTTTAGTGGAAGGAGGTGATGGGCGGTAGTGAGATGTAGCTGCAGTCTGGATGTGTATTTCCAAAGGAAGAGTGGACAGAGTTTGCTGATGGCTGTGAGAGAAAGAGAGGAGTCAAAGATGACTTGGGTTTTGGAGTTCAGCAAAAAAAAGAAAAGTCACTACATGTATTAAGTACCTACTATATGTACTCCCACTATACAGATTAAAAAAAAAAATGGCTTAGAGAAATTCATAGCTTGCTAAGGTCACACAGGTGGAAAGTGGCTAATAGACTAGATTTGACTCCAAAGGTTTTTCTTTGTCTCACTTGAATCTGCCTCCAAGAATCAAGCAATTCAGGTTCCCTCCACCTTCTAAAGTCATGTTTCTTTCCACTTTAAATCCCCTCTGATGATTTTCTAAAACTTTTCTGTAATCTTCATGTCTATCTTGAGTTGTAAAATCACAAATCTACCACAGTGCTTGTAAGGTACCTACCTTAAATACCAGCCCTCATGGAAGAGTTTGTCCAGGGACTTTATACTCTTACGTAGTAGAGGTTAGTATTTTTAAGATATTGCTGTAATAGTTTTCATTAAGGAAATAGTATCAAATAAAGAGGCAATTCTATGGAGATAGGCAATTAACACTTTGCAAATGTATGTAGATTTTGGGGGTAGGGCTTTTCCAACTTTTGGCATCTATTCAAGGAATACAAGTTTATTAAAAAATGTCAGCTCTCCATATATACACATCTATACACAAGCTGTGGAAGGTAAATAAATGGTAGCACTTTAACATACTGTCATTTGCACTGGACATCACCCAAAACCAACATTAAAGAATGTGTATTTGCATGGTCATTGTTGTAAAGATTACTTTCTTATAAATGGTGCATTGAAAAATGGTGCCCTGAAGTTATACTTTTATACCCATCTTCAACCCCACCCCCCCCAAACAGCCTATCACATGGGCATAAAAGTATTTGGTATTTTTATTAAGCTGGACTATTAAACAGTGAAAAGATACCAGAGGAATGGTTTGCATGGCATCCAGTATTTCACATTGAGTTGGATACAATCACCATTATGGAAGATTTGTTTACCATTTCTTTCTCCTCTTCATTTGACTTTGCTCCACGCCCAATGACTGCAAACATGAGCCAAAAGAGCCCATGAAATCATTTAAGTGCAGGACTTGGAAACTACTTTGCAATGAGTACTTAAAAGCTTTCACTAGCTATTATAAAGTAACTTTTTATTCTCTGAATGAACTGTCTAATGACTAATGTCATCCAGCAATGTAGCAATCTAGGGCCACTCCTCCTGAGTCACAAACAGTGTAGAACTGAACAGAGGTGTAATTTAAAACTACATCCACATTTTTGAATCAGTTACATTTATATCTTCTGATATGGACACTGGATATTAGCAGTAAACATATTCCTGGCAACCCTGCACAGGTAAACTTGTAACATCAGTGTTTTTGTCCAAGTTGCCTTTCCATTGCTCACAAGACTGATTTGAGGGCTGTCTTCTTTTGGAACAGGGGATTTATATATACCACAGCGTCATGCAAGTGGGGACTCCCTAATGCCTTCTGAGAAACTGTACTAAAGTAAAGAACAGCCATGATTTCCTTAAGTCGAGTAGATCCTACCTGACCTAATCTTAAATGAGTGTTTAAATTGGCTTTCAAAAGGGGACAGAGGGGAGTAAAAAGGGGATGGATGTAATACAATAACAATAAAATTTAATTTAAAAAAAAAAGCCCACGAAGCAGACTGAAACACATGGAGTAACATACAAAACATAGTCAAGTAATTAGATTACATTTTTAAAATAAAATGAAATTGTTGCACATTTACATATACAAATGAAATTAATGTTGCTTCTCCTAAAAAAATCATCCTGGAGTCTAATATTACTTAACTAGTCTTGGTTCAAAGTATTTCTGGGATATCTCTTTGGGAAACACCCTAACAGTGAATCTACAAGTCACATTAGAGACAAATTTATGGTATAGTTAAAGTATTTTTAATTTGTTTTGCTTTAACAGCTTTAAGGTTTGTAATTAACTTGTAGTAAAGAGCTGTCATCCTATCTTTGTTCCTATGTGTGTCACGGATCCTGTAACATTTTCCCCTTTGCCTCTGGTTTTGTGCAGTTTTATTATGAGGCATCTCAGTGCTGTTTTCTTCCTGTTTCTTGTGCTTGAGGCTTGCTGAACTTCTTGGACCTGTGTATATATAGTTTTCATGAAATTTGGAAAAGTTTTGGTTATTGTTTCCTCAGATAACTTCTTCTGTTGCCTCCTTTTTTTAGGGACTCCAAGTATATGTACATTAGGGCACTTGAAATTGTCCTATAGAACTGATACTGTTCCATTAAAAAGAAAATTTATTTTCCTTTCTGTGTTTCATTTTGAATAGTTCTTTATTGCTATGTCTTCAAGGTCCCCAATCTTTTCTTTTTGCAATGTCTAGTATACCATTAATTCTATCCAATATAATTTTCATGTAGGACAGTATAGATTTCATCTCTACACGTTCAATTTGAATGTCTTCTTTATACCTGTCTGTCCTTTACCAAACTTTTTAGACACATAAAATAGGGTTCTAAAAATTGGTTTAATGCCCTACTAATTCTAGTATCTATGTTTTTTCTATATTGGTTTTAACATCTATGTCTGTTTTATTTATTGTATTTCTCTTCACTATGGGACATATTTTTCTGCTCATTGAAAACTTGGTAATTATGTTTTTAAATTTTAATCATTTATTTTTAGAGAGAGGAAGGAAGATAGAAAGAGAGGGAGAGAAACATCATTGTGTGGTTGCCTCTCTCATGCCCTCAACCGGGGACCTGGCCTACAACCAAGGAGTGTGGTCTGACTGGGAATTAAAGCTGCGACCCTTTGGCTCACAGGTTGGCACTCTGTCCACCGAGCCAGGCTAGCCAAGGCCAAATTTTTACATTTCTGATTGAATGCTGCACACTGTGAAATTTATCTTGTGTAGTGGTAGATAGTTTTGTATTTTTATAAGTAGTCTTGAACTTTGTTCTGAGATGCAGTTAACTTACTTGAAAACAATGTGATCCTTTGCGGCCTCCCTTAAGAGACTTTTTAGTCAGGTCAGGAGCAGTGCCCAAGCTATCTTGAGTTGTCAAGTCACAAATCTACCACAGTGTGTGTAAGGTCCCTACCTTACAACTGGGGCAAGACCCTTCTGAACATTCCAGCCAAGCCCTGTGGATTCTGAACTTTTCCAATCTGGCTGGTGGGAGCAAGCAATATTCTCAGTTCTGTGCACACGTTTGATAGTATTCATCTAAATCCCTTTGGGTGGTTCTTCCCTAGCTTAGATGGTCTCCTTGTATGCATTGGTGGTCAGTGCTTCCCCAAAACTCTAGGGGAGGTTGCTGCAGCTCTCTAGAGCAATCTGTGCAGTTCTCTTCTCTTTGGTACTCTGTCCTTTGTACTTTTGGCAGTGTTCTCCCTGGACTCTCTCATTTCTGCTCTCTCACTTTAAGGAGTCTACCAGGTTCTGTCTGACTCTTGTTTCCAGCTGTATTCTGAAAATTCTTTCAAGGTAGTAACTGGGGCACTTAGAAGGTCTCATCTCATTTGTTTTCTGTTTTTCAGGGATCGCACCCTTTGCTGCCTGATACTCAGTGCACTGAAAAGCATTTTTCCATATATTTTGTATTTTTTGTTTTGTCTTGTTCTGGATAAGAAGGTAAATCTGGCCCCTGTCCTTCCATCTTGGCTAGATGTGGAACCCCCCCAGGCTTAACCTTTGTCATCACTCAACGTGGTCATTGATTTGATTAAGGTAGACCTTGGATGACTTTTCCCTACTTCAGAAAAAAATCAGATGAAACTGCAAAGGATAATGCTCTGTCACTAGCAACCATGGTTACTATTTTGTTTTCCCCTTTATCATTAACTGAGTATGTACAATATGCCTTATAAGTATGCTGTGTTTAATGCACATTATCTCATTTTAATTTTTATAACAACATTTTCAAGTAAATGCTATCATTCCCATTTTCAGTGTGAGGAAACTGAGATTTGAAGAGTCAAGCAACTTGTCCAAGGTTATATAGCTGATAAGTAGCAAGGCTTGGAGCTGAAACCAACTTTGTTCCTATTTACCTCACTTCTGAGTACACTGAAAAGATCTTAGGTCACCAAAATTTGCTGGAACAAGGAGAGCATTATTAAAACACAGAAGATTGCAGAACCTTCCTTGATGGCCTAAAAAGGCGTAATAACAATCACTCTGCTTCACTGATTCTAAGATGCCATCGACAGCAAGAGGCAGAATTATTTTATCTATCCCTGAGAAAGAAAAATCCTACCCGTTAAAAGTGTTTTAAATAACATCAATTTTAGGATTGTAATAATTAAAGTGTAACAAAAAAAAAAATGAATCTTAAGTTTAAAGACTCAGATTAAAGTTCTTTGGGGCCATATATAGATATATACATATATAGTCATATGGATCTCAATTTTAGGGTTGTTAAGAAATGCATGTTAAAATTAACGTTTACACAATGGAATGCTACACAGCAGAAAGAAAGAAGGAACTCCTACCTTTAGTGACAGCATGGATAGAACTGAAAAGTATTATGCTTGGTGAAATAAGCCAGTCAGTGAAAGATAAATACTATGTGATCTTCCACCTACAAGTGTAAACTAATGAACAATGCAAAAACAAACAAACAAACAAACAAAAAAAACATTAGAACAGAACCAGAGACATGGAAATAAGGAACAAACTACAAACTGGCAACAATTTGAGGGGAGGAGGGAGGGAGATAACAGAGAAAGAAGGGGAAGAGTCTAGTCAAGGAACTAGTTAGTATAAAGGACCATGGACATGGATAACCACATGGGGATTGACTGTGGGAATGGGGGTAGGAGGGCAGGGCATGGGAGAGCAATGGGGGAAAAATAGGACAACTATAATTGAAAAACCATAAAATATACCCAGCTGGTGTGACTCAGTGGATTGGTCCAGCCTGTGAACCCAAAGGTTGCTGGTTTGAGTCCCCAGTCAGGGCACGTAACCAGGTTGCAAGCCAGGTCTCCAGCCAGGTCCTTAGCTGGAGGCAGGTGAAAGGCAACCATACACTGATGCTCCTCTCCCTTTCTTCCTCCCTCCCTGCCCTTCTCTCTGAAAATAATAAAATCTTAATAAAAAGAAAAACAATAAAGTAAAAAAGAAAAAACCGATTGTGTCACATGTAAAAAATTAATAAACTATTATTTACGGTACCTACTATGTGCCCATTATTGCATCTGATTCAACAACACTAATATAATACAAGACTAGGTATTATAGTCTGCATTTTATAAAATTTAAGACTATATAATATATATAGTCTTATATTTTATATAGTCTAATATAAGACTATAAGGCAAGACTAGGTATTATAGCTGAATTTTATAAAAGTAGAAACTAAGGCTCAGAGAAGTCAGCAACATGCTCAAGGTTACACAGCTAGTAAATGGTGGTCTGGCGCTTTTGCTTTTTCTTATATACTTATTTTTAAAAAATCAGTCTTATTGTATTAGATTTTTTACTAATGGCATGTTAGCTGTGTGTGTGTGTGTGTGAATGTGTGTGTCTGCACACATATGTGTTCCTGAGAGCACCCTGGGAGTTAGATCTGCTATAGCAGATGATGAAAGGTGGAAATAGGATCACTGAACAGGATCTGTTGGCAGACTGAAATTTCTCATCTGCCCACAATCTAGTGAATGAACGACTATGTCATGAATGTTACATAAACTTAGAAAAAGCTTAAAGATTATTTACTGTGGCAATAACCAGTTTTTAAAGTAGAATAAAAAAAATTCTGTTGCTTTTATAAATTTCCACTTAGTTTAAGTATGGGTTTTCTTTTTAGTTTTAAAAAAGATTTTATTTATTATTTTTAGAGAGAGGGCAAGAGGGAGAGGCAGAGAGGGAGAGAGACATCAATGTATGGTTGCCTTTCACCTGCCTCCAGCTACGAACCTGGCTGGAGACCTGGCTTGCAACCTGGTTATGTGCCCTGGCTGGGAATTGAACCAGCGACCTTTGGGTTTGCAGGCCAGAGCCTTATCCACTATGCCACCAGCCAGGACAGTTTAAGTATGTTAAAGGTTTAAGGCAAACTGCTTAGTGAGTGTGACTGTCTGAAACCCTTATATTAAGGAATGCCTCTTTAGAATACTATATGGGGAGGATTCTGCTCCCAGGAGAACTTCTTTTAATTTTCTTGTTAATTTTGTCCCTTTCTTGTGTTAAAAACAATCAGAGAACAGATTCATACTTATTTCTATGAATGAATTTTTAAAAATTCCCTGAAGGTGAAAGTGAGAGGACGGTCATTTCCTGTGATTGGTAACTGCAGCCACAATGAACCACAGAAACAGCTAAGCCCTGAGCCACCGAGGTGCAGCATGCAATGTGGGTAACACTGAAACATGAAGCTGCTGCATAGGAGCTTCATTTCTGATCAGAGTTATACATCTCTGCAGTTAGTTAATATCAGAAATAGATAGATTTCTGAGCCTTCTGTAAAAATGTTGAACAAACAAATGGCTTAGAAATAGTAGAATGAAAAGTAACTCCCTTTGAAACTTTACATCACTGATATTCTCTAAGATATTTTAGGTATGTTAATGTAAAGACTGCTATAATCCCAGCCTAGCAATAGGATATTTTTCATACAAATGGTTCAATTATACTTTCTATTTCAGAAGAGTGGTAAACAGTGATATTTGGGAAGCAAATTTTCCAAATGCTGGATACTAGTAATGACAAGTTACTTGTCAAGTTCTTTCATAGTAACAGATAACCTCTAACATATCAACCTTCCTTAAAGTCAACTTTGACACCTTTAGCCATGACAAATAACATCTGGAAGCAGCTCTTGACAGTCCCCCCCCTCCCACCCACCCCCGAGGTTGGAAGCACATATGTGTTTCTTTCTGGAATGTCCCTGTCCCAGGGAATCTGCCCTGTCATTCTGAGTCCCATGATGTCCTCTCCTGGCTCAAATTCAATACTTGGAACCCAGTGTTAGCCCTGGGAAAAACAGTGTTGAGGACAGCTTATGGCTCTGGAAGCAAGCTGAACCTGAAAGAAAATCATATACTTTCTTTTTTGAGTGGAAGCTTTGATAGAAAATGTAATACCAGAGAAAACAAGAGGACACGATTTAACTTAGATGATGAAGCTATAGGCAGCCAAATCTATGCACCCAAAGAAAAGGGAAGGAGAATAGAAAAGTAAGAGAGGCAGAAGCAAATGCATTCATAAAAGGGTGATTATTATCCTCTTCGTTCAGAACTCTAGAATTCCTAATGTTTTAAGCAAAGAGGAAAAAAAGAAAAGAAAAAAAAAAAAGAGAAGTAATGAGACCCTTTAACACTGAGGTAGTGATAGCTCAGGCCCGGCCTCCAAACGCACACCTGTAATCTGTGTCTCCCAAAAGACGGTTTCACAAGGAGGCAGCCTGCCCCTCCCACCCTGCCCACTCCTTCCTGCTGGCAGGGCCTTTTCTCCAACTGCCTGTCAGGGATGGGTCCCCTAAATTGCTAATCCCTGCAAAACCAACTGAAGAACCTTTTCCTCCCGGAGAATTTTCTTGTGTTCTTGGCTGGTGGTAGTTACTTTAATTTGCTTTGTTTTTTCCCTCCACTTAGGTAAACAGTCCTCGAGTTGATGGGCCTAATCTTTCTTTGGAAAAACAGAAGGCGTGATAAGTATCAGCACATTTGTGTAGTGCTCTGACAGGTTACCAGCAGCTTCACAAGCAGTATTTCTATTGCTCTTCAAGTCATGCTAAGGTGAAAGGAAGGGGAGGAATTATTATCCCCATTTCAGAGGGAAGGAAAATGAGGCTTAAAGGGGTCAAAGAGGTGACTTGATCCAAGTTATCCAGCTTGGACTGAGAACCAGGACAAAAGTCTAGGTGTCTTGATGCTTAGTCCACAGCCCTCTACTCCAGAAAAGGTTTCTGTCCAATAAAATCAAAGAATGTGAGCAGTTAGAAGAACCATGATTACTGTAAAAAAGACTCAGATTTAACATTCATTAGTTGTGTGGTGAAAGAATAAGTGTTTGACTTGCATGTGGCTCAGCTACTTACGAGATCCATGACCCCTGGGGTTAATAATGGTTCCTTTAAACAACCACTACTGAAAGACAGAAATAATGATGATTACCTGGTAGGGCCATAGGAAGAATGAAACAAGCTACTGCATAGAAAATACATAGCAGTATGTCTGTCACATAGTAGGTACCCAACAATTTACAAATTATTCAAGACTTTAATAGCTGCTGCTGTGTGTGTGCCTCAATGTCATAAGTCAGCGTATTTAGAGTGGCTGTGATTCCTGCATACTCCTTATTAGGGCTAATTAATGTCCCTAAAGATCATCCCTATGCTTTAATGGCAGGTCTTACTCAGGCTCTAAGTGTCATCACTTCTACTACTTCACCTGTAAAATGCAAGGGTAGCAGATTCACAGGCTTTTCAGTGGGAGGAAGGAGCCATGGGAAGGGCCCTTCTGTGTGACTACCTTAACTGAGCCATTCAGGAAAAAGTTTTCTGTCCTGAGTTTTCATTTTACTTGGCATCTAGTTTATCTTGGTGTAGACCAAAGGTTCTCAAATTTGAGAGAACATCAGAATCATCCAGGGGCTTGTTAAAACTTAGATTCCTGGGCCTCATCCCAAAGTTTCTGACTCTTTGAGTCAGGCAAGTTTCCCCAAATGTGTTTTTGTAGCATGTTCTTAGGTAATTCTGTTGCTGTTGGTCTGTAGACCATGCTTTGAGAACCACTGGTTTAGAACATGGGGTTGCAGAGGTCCGTGGTTTTTGCATTATTTTCAGTTTAGGAATATTTTATAAAAAGTTCTTCAGGTTTTTTGTTTTATTATCAGTTAAGTCTCTGACCTAACATTATCATTTACTTCCACTTGATTACTCACACTGAACTGGGAAAATACTATGAAGGCACTTCCTGCTCCCTTGTTCCATAGTAATCCAATTAAACTGGAGATTATCAAGTGCAAAGTACCCCCAGAAAGTAACACACTGACAAGAGAGGTATCAGGGATGAGTCAGACATATTGTATTTTGGGGGCCACATGCAAATGCTATTTTCCCATCTGTTCTAAAGAGAAAAGGGGAGACAAAGAGCTATTCCTTCCAGACCCTGCACACCAGAATCTGGTTTCCTCTCCTCAGCTGGTGCTCTGGGGCCTGAATCCAGTAATAACAGCCTCCTGAGGAGATGAAAGGCCTGGCAAGCACAGTTTATCTTGGTTAATGTATACTTTAGCTTTGTGTACATATGCAATATACATATGCTGCAGTATTTATAGATGATATATGTGTGAAATATTACTGGAGATGTGGTCTGGGATGGGTAGGCAAGGCCCATGAAGTTAGAATGGAGCTCTTCTAAATGTAATCTCAGTTTCCCCAAATCGCCCTCTGCCCTAGTGTGGTAAAACACACACACATGCATGAGTAGCAGGAAGAACACCCTCTCTGCAAACAAGGGCAGCAGAGTCTTTCTTCTATTTCCAGGAAGAGTGGAATATTTTGTGGTAGCTTCTTTTATCTCTGGGGACTTTGCTTATTAGAAAAGTACATGAAATTACCGATTTCCTGGCTAAGGAAATGTGATGGTTAGGAGATGATTCAGGGTTACATTTTAAAGTCAAGTAACAAAGTTGGAATTGAGGTGGAAAAGCAATTAGTGACAGTGACCAGCACTGTGCCAGCAGGTGCCGGTCCTTGGTCCTAGCAGGCAGCGCTTGTCCAGCGTGGGTGCCTGGGGACCCATGGAGTGTCATGATGGAGGTGCTGCCTCTGTGGCACTCTGGAGCCTAGCTTCCTCTGCTTTGTGGTGGGGGAGCATATTTCCTCAGGAAGGAGCAGATAAGTTACTCCTTAGGATTGTGAATACTTTCTTGTCACCTGGCCAAATGGAAATTCCTAAAGTACTCTGAATAGACAGTGCCCCAAGGATTCATAGGCACACATGCCTACAATCACGGAGTGATAAGAACTCTCAATCTTGATTTTCATGTGAAATAAATGGGTAGCTCTGAGTTGAGACTTTTAAAAAATGTTAATGCCATGTTCTCTTTAGGCTCCATCTAGTCTCTCTTCATCTCTGTGTATTATTAAAAAGCACCCAGACTGTTAAAGAAGAGAACTTGCCTGAAGTGTTAAGTAGTAACATTCTGTGCTACTTTTCCATTAAGGATCTAGTAAGGGAAGAAACAGAAGAGAGAAAAAGGAAAACTGAATATTAAACTGGAAAAATAAGCCCTAGGGCTTACGTTTTGAGAATGGAAAAAACAAAACAGGAGTAGGGAAGAGGAAAAGAAGCCAGAGGTGAGAGGCTGAGGAGGGGCTAACAGGATACAGGGCCTGTCACAGCCAGTGAGGGCTTTCAGAAAAGGCCCTAGAGTGAGAAATGTGTGGGAGAGGCAAGAAAGGAGACAATGCAGCCAGGGGATTCCTTCATGCTTCCCAGGGTTGTCTAACAGATCCCCACAGATATTGGGGCTTGTCCTGTTCTAGCTCTGGTTTCAGGGGAGAGAGAATTCGTTGCCTCATCTTTCTTGGCTTCTAGAGGCTGCGGGCATTCCTTGGCTTGTGGTCCCTCCCTCACTCATATCATTGCAGTCCCTGCTTGTGTTATTACAACTCCTCCTCCGACTGTGGGCCTCTAGCCTCCCTATTATAAGGACTCTTGTGCCCTGGCTAGCGTCCCCTCTGCCCAGGTGGAGCTGAAGAGCAGGTGCTGCTTCCGGACGCACAACGGTAGGCTGGCCCAGCGTGACAAGGCTTCAGCACCCCCATTTGCACTTATGAGGCCCAGGTGGAGCCTACCAAAGTTCACATGGTCCAATGCTTCTGTTGAAAACTTCTAAAAGATATTTTTGTATTCTTTTCTGGCTCCCAAATATAAAAACTCCCACAAACTATTTGTCTATTCAAAAACTCTCAGTCAGAAACTACTGTTTAATTTGGAGCACTTTGTACTTAATGATGTGGCAGAAATATTTCATTGAATAGAAATGCATGAAAAGGAATATTTCTTTAAGAAAAAAATCTTTATGGTCCTACTAATTTACCTGACTATAACATTTTTGATTATTTTAGAAAAGTCACTTTTATTCTCAAATACTCTTTGAAAGGTTTTATTCTGAATTTTATTATTATGCTTGCTGGAAAAAATCAGCAATCATTGTATTTCATTTTTATGTAGTCACAAAAAAAGAAAATAGAAGACTGGAAATTTGATATTCAGATCAAATGGAGCTCCCCAGTACCACTGAAGACAGGAGGGGGAGGGCAGCAAGAGCATTAAGTCAGTTTCATAAATTCCAAATTATTAGTTTTTACTTTGGGGGAGGAAAAAAAATGCAGATCTTTAGTCTTGGCTCCTTGCCATCCTGAAAGGAGTCAGAAGCTGCACAGGAAGGATTGTACATCACAGTTTAAATTCCTATAGGAGGCCAAAAATATTAATTAAAGACTGCCTGGATATCAGAGACTTTGACTTGAGGAGTAAGATGGAGACACTGGGCAGCAGTGTCTATGCTTTGTGTTTTGCAATCGAGCTTTCTTGCATGACAAATGCTCTATGTGACAGAGGTGCTGGCGCAAAACTCTAGAGGCCCCTCCTCCAGCTGTGGGCAGCATCCTGCAGGGCTTTTCGCCTGTCCCTGGACACCAGGCATGTATGTGCCCTAGACATAAAAATCCATCCCATCCCTGTTCTTGAAATCTGAGACTGTTGCTGTACTTTAAGATAAGGGACAAACAGAGACAGGAGTCAAGGAGAAGTTCAGCCATAACTTATTCTATTCATAAATCAGAATAGCAAAGTACAAAATCCTGGGTAGAATCTCTGGTGACACTACTAGCATGCCTGACCATGACCCTTTACAAGCAGGGTATGGGGGGGAGGGGCATAGAGTGGAGTAAATCATTCTATTAAAGGGACAAACTAGGTTTACTAAGCTTTGAGTTATAATTAACTAGCTGACCCCAATTCTTCACATAAATTGCATTTATTATTTAAAACCACAGGCAACCCTTCTTTTATTGAGACATGTCAGGTATTTTTCCCCATGGAAAATAAAATAAGAAGTCTTGTCCTTCGATCCCCACTTCTTTATAAACACTTTTTGCCTGATTCCATATTGCCAGTGGATGGTTTTCAAATATAAGACCCACATCTACTATGACAGTATTTCTCAGTCAGCCATTGAGCAGCCTCATTCCCTAACTAAAGGAATTTTTAAACTTAAAGACAAGTCTTTACAATTTAAAGTATGTTCAGATTTTTGAGAAATTAGTAATATCTTATGTTCTCTTGTGTTCTTTTGTGGTGACAAAATTAAAAATAAAACAATTTATTACATTCTGTTTCCATACATTAGGTTGTCGAATCTAAGATCACTAGGGCAGAAGTCTTATTTATCTTATATATATTAATTGTAGATAACAGATTTACTCACACATTTCTTTCTTTTCACACCTTTATAAATGTTTCTTCCATTTCTGTAAGCTTAAAGTATATTCCTGTAAAACAACTTATTTTTGTTTACTGATGACAACTATGACAAATAATTTTAATTTTGAGTAAAACATGTTCTTACTCAAAGAGAATGGTTCTCCCAATGTGGCTAAAAGCTGATTCACAACCCAGGAGTTCATCTTCTATAGGGAGACATGATGTTATAAAATGCCAAATGTCCAAGACTTTTGAGATGGGGGTCTGGGAGATTCTTCTTAAATGATACAGATCTGTGGGGTATTATCGACCTTGATGCTGGAATCCTGCTTTCATACCAGCTACGAGTTTGAGGAAAGGTGCCACAACACACCATGGTCTGTGTTGTTTGCTCAGCAACGCCTGGCACAGTCCCAGGTTTTAAGAAGAGTTGCCTGCCCCTGACTGTTGGGAAAGGTATAGCTTACCTTAGATCCTGCTAGAAAACCTTGACCAGAATTAAAGACGTTCAGAGCAGGGGACATTCCTGGACTGCTCCTTAGTTTTACAGACAAGGAGAGGCAGAGCAAAGCTAGAAAAACCACACACTTCGCTGGTGGCAGAGCCAGGACTAAAATATTACAGTCTTCCATTTTCTCGCCCAAAATCTTAAAATACACTTTGTCCACTCAGAAGGTTAATGTGCTTAACTATTTCCTAACAACACTGATCATGGTTGTGTTTTATAAATTGACTGCGGGGTGGGAGAATAATTAGGAAAGTACAAAAAGGAGCACCAAAAAGAGTTGTACTTGATATTACTGAATAGTGTTCCCTAGGGAAGGAGACAAAACTCCTTGAGAGAAGCCACTACAAAGATACTCTTTGTCTTTCTCTGTCCCTCCTAACAGCATTGTCAATCAAGGGGGCATCTGTCTATGGTGAACTTGGGGAGTGATGGCTTTAAGAGCTGCCAGGGGAGGTTCCTGGAGGTTTCCAGCCTGCTGTCTTTAAGCTGTAAGCACCTGAGGGTCACAGTAAGCTCAGAAACACTGAACTGCAGATAGACACACAGCCTCACTGCCCTTCTGTTGACCCTAGGGGAAACCACTTTCCTATGAAAGATTATTTCATCTCTGTGACAACTGTCTCAGTCCACAATAAGAAGCGAGACAATCAAATGTGTTGACATACAAGTGCTGGTTTTCATGTTCCAGTTTGCTATTCACTGAGAATTTCCTAATGCAGCTGGAACAGAGCCCACGTACGCAAAGACAAGTTGAAGTGTTAAGTGGGACGTATGCCCTGAGTCACAGCTGCAGCAGTATATTTTGGTTGGGAAAGCTGAAATCCTTCCTGAGCATAATAAGGACGATGCATGGGCAGTGAGTTTCTCCAGTGCTAACTGCTCCTGAATAACTGAGCTAGCAGCCAAGCAGGGCACATGGGGAAGTGCAGCAGTACAGCGTCCTGTATCTGATGGCTTTCTTCTCTCTCTTTTTGCCTTCTCTCTCTTTTCTTCCTTCCCTCCCTCCCTTTTCCTTTCACAGAGAGAACAGATGTTTTAACTGATAGTCTTTAAATATTCTGAAGACCGGGAGTTGCTACCTGAGTTCACCTTTCTTACCTCCAGTCCCACCCTAAAGTGGTAATGTAACATATCCAAACATGTCTTGTCATACCAAATGGAGCCTGTTGCTCATATATTTAGGAACCTTCATTAAAAAATGTTTTTAAAATTTGCTTTTGTATGACTTTTCCTGTACTGATTAGAAGTTGATTAAAAACTATTTTGTGTAAATAAAGAAATACAACTCTCTTCTCTACCCCCAAGTTACTCTCCCTAGGTGTATTTGTCAGTGCCACTGTGGCCATATTCTGCACAAGCAAGGGCAGAACATGTATGCATGCATGTGTGAGAGTGTGTGTGTGTGTGTGTGTGTGTGTGTGTGTGTGCTCCTCCTGAGCATTGTATTGCTTTTAAAGTGGCCCAGGACAGCACTGCATTTCTGAGGACTACCATAGTATTCTCTGGGTTCACCTGAGCTTATAGAGAGCTACAACACCAAGGCTTTTAGCACATGAAGTGCTGTTATCTTGCATCTCTTCTGTAACTTGATTTTTACATCGAGGTTTAAGACTTGAAGTCATCACATTTTTCTTCTCCTTTTCTTTCACCTTTGACACAGGCTTCTTGTAAAAATGAAAGTAAGAATGTGGTCCTTACATGACAGATTTCTGAACATCAGTGCACCCTGCCTTTCTAAGGTCCCATCAATCATAGTTTTAATTACTTATCATTCGTCTGTTACACAACAGGCATCATGGAAGACACAATTGTGAGACAAGACTTGGTTCTTGACTCTAACAAGTTAAAGTTTTTGTTAAGGGGACTCATGATATAATCGACCAGAATTTCTCAAAGTTGTCTACAGGCATTAAATTTGCCATGCAGGCTCTAATTATAATAAGGCCATGAAAGAATGAGCTTTACAGGGTGTAGGGTCAGTATGATCAAAGGCAGAGAAGATTCCAGGAGGGCAATTATTGGGGGTGCTGAAGGGGCAGCTCTACAAACTGGGAGGAGCAGTGTGGGCTTCATAAGGTAGGCAATTGGGAACCACTGTGGGTAACTGGGCAAGAAGGTGCCCACGAAGATGGTAGATGAATGAACTGGTTCCATTCAAGAAGATTTGCTAAAGGCAGAAGATTGAGGCAGTGAGTCCAGCTAGAAAGAAACTCAGTAAATCAAAGGAACACCCAAGAAAGGAAGAGGGAGGGCCTGGGTAGATGAATGGGGAGAACAAGGATGTCTGCCTCATGATGCAACTGAAAAGTAAATAAGAAAATATATAAGAGTGCTTAGCATAGTGCCTAGTATATAACACACGACAGTAAACACTACCTAATAGACCTATTATTGTTATTATTTCCATGTGTAAAAAGAGAGTAAACCAACATAAGTAAGTTAGCCCTGCCTGGTATGACTTAGTGGACTGAGTGAACCAAAGGGTGGCCTGTTTGGTTCCCAGTCAGGGCACATGCCTAGGTTGCGGGCCAGCTCCCTAGTTGGGGGCATGAGGAAAGCAACCACACACTGATGTTTCTCTGCCTCTCTTTCTCCCTCCCTTCCCACCTTTCTAAAAGTAAATAAATAAATTCTTTAAATAAGTTAAACAGCTTCTGCCTACGTGAAGCATGCTTTGTAGGGTAACATTATAGCAACCTGGCCATGAGAACAGTTCTGTCATTTGAGAGAGTTGAGGACAAATGGCTTTGGTAAAGTATTTAATGATAACATATGTGGTTAAAATGCTGAACCAAGCCCATGCAGAAGTTTTTTATATCGATAATTCAAGACCTTTTGATAATTAGAAGCTAGTTATACTGATAACTCTTAAATACTATTAAAAGGGAACATGATGAACACTTAAATTGCATTCAAGCAATAAATATTGATAGTCTACTATATGTCTAGCAAGGCACTGGGGATACAAGTGAAACAAAACACCTTCCCTGTACTTAGGAGAGACACAGAAACCAGCCATTAGAACACAGGTGCACAATCTCTTATGTGAAAACTTCAGGGAGAATTATGGAATTTATATTTTTTGGCTTTTAGGAGGGCAATGTGACGTATGTAGCACACATAGGTGAGCATCTGCTACAGCCTGTTTAGGAGAGTCCCTGTGTATACTTGTCCTGATATTGCCCTGGCTAGCACCCACTTTTACTCTCAAAAGTTGGATGGTGAATATATGGTTACTCTAACCCCATCTTTCTTAACATCTCTATAATCAAGCACATTCATGGTTCTTCAAAAAAACTAAAATTTCTTCAGCAAAACTGTGTGAAACCTTGAATATTTACAATAAATATAAAGACACTGTAAATCATCTTATGTCAATCCACGGAAGATTTTGCTACGAGACAGGTTATCAGGAAAGTTTTTGTTTTCCAGAGCTTTCTGGATTTTGAAACCCTGGATAGGGGCTGTGGAAAGCGTAGGGGACTCATTGCCAGTCATTGTAGGGGTTATACAGGGCAGAAGAGGGACACCTTGCTGGATCTTGGGAGGTGGAGGGGGCTCCCCGGAGGAAGTATAGCAACCTGAGACCCTGAGCTAGGGAGGAGGAGAGCTTAGCTCAGGGAAAGTTCGGGAACTGGGGTGGCGGAGGGAAAGATTGTCACATCAAAGTCCTAGGAGGCGTCAGGACACCCATAGTCACTCCAGGCAGCCAGACAGGGAAGGAAAGACCTTTATGAGCAATGGAGGGCATTAAGCCAGAAGGGCCATGGTAAGATTTATGCTTTAAAAAAAGTATTCTCGCAGCTTTGCAGTTGATGTATTTGTGGAGGGTCCAGAAACAGGAATACAAGAGGAGGCAAGGGTGGCACATCAGAGGGGTGACGTACTCAATGGACTTCGGGAGACAGTATCAAAGGCTGAGGACTGATTTGATGTGGGAAACTGTGTAGGAGAAACTGAAGTACAGGGAAACATCCAGGTTTTTTTTCTTTTTTTTCTCCCTGCCCATTTGCTCTACCCAGAAGTCCTGTGAAAATACTTGTCTCTTTCCTAACACTTTATTTTAACCGATGAGAACAAATCTGAGGTCCGTGACTAAAATGTTACTTTCCTTTTTAAATATTTTTTTCACTTTAATGTAATATATGTTCATCAATGAATGAATAATCTGGAAAATACAGAACATCAGAAAAGCCCCTATGGGTCCATCAGCAATACACCATGTCAACATGTGAGCTGGAAACAGGAGAAATTCCTTCCAACTTTTTCTCACCTTTGTGTAGGTCTTCTTATATGATTGTGATCACACTGTATGTAATACTGATTTTTTCACTTCATATTTCATTACAAACATTTTCCTGAGTATCCATGGTCTAAATGAATGCAATTTGTAATGACTGCATTGCGTCAATTTGAGGTATCACATGTAATTATTCTTGATGAGTGGACGTTATGCTGCCCAACAGATTTCTAAACCCAAGAAAATTATTGTAAAGGCAAATTCTCATGCCAATATTTTAGGGAAGGCAAGAAGCATTTGGCATATCTTACTAACTCCTAACTTAAAACCTTCCAAATCCTCTCGCTGTCAACTGAACTGGGCATGGAAACATTTATAACTGGTGGTTTGTGGATAACACAGTAGTATTTTAGCAGTTAAGTGAATCTCAAGTTTCAGTACCTCTCAAATGCTGTTTACCCAAAATTTCAATATTATTATTGGTTGGGAATAGAAGGAATTAAAATTACATCTCCATTGTGCCCACTAGAACCACGTCTCTGCTAACTATATTTTTATGTGAATTAAAGAGAGCAAAACAGAGTCATAAGGTTTTGAGGTCAAAACATGAGCTGAAGAGATGATGATTTAAAAAAAAATTTTTTAAAGTTTTAATTCCTTAACAGTAAGTCTAGGTCTTATGAAAAGAGGAAGCAAGGCTTTAAGAGTAGACTGAATTGCAGAGTAGTTGAGAGAACAGGAGGATAATTTTCTCAAAGGTGCTCTTTCAAAGACCTCCAACCTTGCCCAGGGATAAGGCATTGAATGGGAGTGGCCTCTGTCTCCTCCAAGGTGAGCCTCAGGCAGACTGACTGTACACAGCTCTGCATAGAGAACTTCCTAGGGGCCTCCCGTCCTTCCCACCTACCCTACTCCTCCTGAAGGATATATGTTTTTAGTACCCAGATTTGGAACTCTGAATATGCACTTTCATAGAAAAACAATTTCAATTTTATAACTAGGTGTAACTTGTAACTAGGTGTAGTTATACAATTTTTATTAGCATTTCAAATCCATTATTGAGAAAACAAGCTTTTGTTGGGAAGGGCTGAGGCCCTAATATCATTTAAAATAAGCTTTAAAGGAGAAAAATGTTTTCAGGTGCTGGCTCTGTTACTGCACAAAATAGCCTTTTCATTTAGAGAAGAGACAGGCTAAGCCCTTTCTGTTCACATAGGTAATTATATTTTCTTAAACATTTTTCTGGTCCTGGCTGGTGTGGCTCAGTGGATTGAGTGCTGGCTGGTGAACTGAAAGGTCTCTGGTTTAATTCCCAGTCAGGGCACATGCCAAGGTTGCAAGCCGTGTGTCCTGTTGGGGGCATGCTAGAGGCACCAGTCTCTCACACAATGATGTCTCTCTCCCTTGCCTTCTCTCTAGAAATAAATAAATACATACACACATACATATACACAATCTTAAATTTTTTTCTGAAACCAGTATAAAAAAATGAAATAAGAATAAACAAATACATTGCTCATCCAATTTTGATGAAGAAACATTCAGAAATGCCAAGTGGGAAAGGTGCCCATCCACAGCCTTCTAAGGCTTAGGGGGGCCACAAAGAGAACACATGAGAACAAACATGGCACCTTCATTTATCTCACAGGTAAAAATGCTGTCACTGTAGATGCTGGACATGTCACTCCTGGAGGCAACACTCCCAGCAGCAGCTGCAAGGTGTGTTCAGCAAAGAAAAAGGCAGACAAAGAGGGAAGGGAGAGCCAAGGAATGGGCCTGCAGTTGAAACCCTTTCGGGGGCATTGTCATTGCAGTAACAGTGACAAGGACAAATATGCCACTTGGGATAGGTCTGAATCTGAATTGCTCAGGGAGAAGTGTGTAATGCAGTCTGTTATTAACAATATTACAGTTTAGGTATGAAGAAGGTATTGGGAAGAAAGTCCCATTACACTAGCAGAAAAGTGGTCCATAAAATGGTTTAGATCATTGGAAAAGTTAAGTTTGGCTTTTCCTCAAACTATGCCTATTATAAATCCTTGGTAGGATATTCCTTTCAAATGAAATTTTAGTAGTCTAAGAATTCCACTTTAGAAAGGATTGAGGTTGCCAGGTAGGCCTTTGGGTCTTGCCAGAATTCTCCTGAGACCCAAGGCAAGAACATTGTTGCTTGAAAATGCCACCAGCAGTCACATCTTACTACCTCGCATGTCAGAACTTTAATTTTCCTCTGAACATAAACCTGCTCGAGAAGATATTTTTTTTAAGATTAAAAAAAATTATGTATTACTTTCAGAGAGAGGGAAAGGGAGAGAGACATCAATGTATGGTTGCCTTTCACTTGCCTCTAGCTAGGGACCTGGCTAGAGACCTGGCTTGCAACCTGGTTATGTGTCCTGGCTGGGAATTGTACCAGCGACCTTTGGGTTCACAGGCTGGCGCCTTATTCACTCTGCCAGCAGCCAGGGCTGTCAAGAAGACTTTTTTATGTGGTAGGTAAAATGTGTGCCAGTCACACAGTAAAAGACCAAAGGTACTTGTCAGGTAATACAGTGATGAGCTCCAGCTGGGCCATAAGCCCTCCCACTTGTAGATAAATCTTCAGAACCTCTGGGGGAGAGCTGAGCCAAGCCATCTGTATAATCCCTCTGATGGCCTGTGAACAGTTCACTGGGCCTCAGTTCTGCAGGTGATAGGGCACGTTTATGTCCTGTGAACACAGGCATTAGTAGGGGCAAACACACCCGTTGCAAAAAAGAAAAGCTGCACAGGGAAAAGGCCAGGGAAGACCATTAAAGAATCAAAATGTCAGCCACACTAGAGTGCTGAAGCAGAGGGACCTTGCTGAAACATGGACAGCAGATGTCCCTGAGGTCAAAGTTCAGATGACCTGGAATACATGACCCTGGAGGAAAGAGAGGGAAGTTTAATGGAAAACTACAGCCTGGAAGCCAGCTGGACCACTACCATGCAGTGTAGTGTGCGTGACCTTAGACAAGTAAGTCAGCCTTTTGCTGCCCCAGTTTCCCCACATGAAATGATGATGGAGAAGATGGGGCTCCTGGCCACTCTAAGTAAAGTGACAACGAGGCTCTGTGTTGGAGAAATCAGAGAGCTGCAAGGTAGCAGAGTCTCACACCTTTGAAAGGGAGACAAAGGCCAACACCTCAGCAGGGACATTTGCTGTCCCCCTCCACCCCTCCCCAGGACTGAAAGGATGTACATAATGCTTTTAGCTGATCCTCACAGGAGCAGGCAGAAATTAACTGGTGGGACTAAGGCCTTGACTCCTCTTTGTTTCCTAAGGCAAAAACTTGACTTTGAGCTATTCTTGCACAGCTTTGAGATACTGCTTCCATTATAGAATAATGGGAAAAAAAGAACTCATCGGGAATTTATGCTGTAAGTAGTATTTGGAGCTGGGACTGAGATATGTCTTAAAACCAGAATGTGAAGTTTGGAAAAAGAAAAATACCTCTTCTTTAAATGAAAACGGTCTTTTAGGTGGAAATCTGCTTGGCTCCACTGGGGCAGAGCACCCAAGAATTGAGAGTCTGCACCTCAAGCAATAGCTTTTGGCTAACCTGAGGAATTATTTCTGGAAATAGTTAAGAAAAATTGTATTTGTATATAAAACGATAATAAAACCTCAACCCATACAAGTGCACTTAATGTAAATGACTTCAGGTCTTAAAAAATTATTTTATATTGCCTGAATCCCTGCAGTCTGGTTCCAAGAATCACTGCTTGTCACCAGCTGTCCTGCAGCAGTCATACTCTTCACCTCCATGCAAACCCTCTGTTTATATTCCCACCCTCCACTGGACCGGGAAAAAGCATTTGTAAATGTGCATATTACTGAGAAGCTTAACCACATCATGGCTGAGAACACAGCAGATATATTCATCAACTGGCAAAAAAAAAAAAAAAAAAAAAAATCAATCACAAGGGACGACCAAGATGGAGGAGGAGTAGGAGCTACACCAATCTCCTCCCAGGTCAATCTGGAATTATAAATTAATTGGGAAAAAATCATCTGGAATTACCAAAGAACACCAGCTGGAAAGAAGCTGTATAACCAGACAGAACAGATAAGGATGCTTCATCACAACATGATTGGTAGGAATTAGGGAAACTTGAGAGGGATGGCTGGGCCCCCACTGGAGGCAGCAGCTGAAGGAAAAGGGCTGGGGGCTCCACGTGAGAAGGGTGGGTTCTGGACCCCCAGCTGTGTTTTCCAGCCTACAGCAACATGGCAGAGAGCTGAGGAGAGTAATACAGCTGAGAAGGCAAAAAAATCATGGGGTTTACTAGCACTGGAGACAGAAAACTACTTAAGTGACCACAAGAAAAATACATTGGCACCCACTTACCCTGGGCTCCAGCAAAGGGAGGGCAGAGTGGACTGGAGACGCTTATGGAGAGTTTGCGGGACTGGCTTGGAGGAGAGGAGTGCGGAAGCAGCTGTGGGGATCCCAGTGCTCACTCATCACCCACACTTGGTGCACCAAGTGACTTCTGTATAAGGGGTCCTCATAGGCCCACCCAGGGGTGCCTAAACGTGGTGCCTGATCACAATTCATTGATTCATATCTGAATACACCCTGCTGGTGTGACTCAGTGGATTGGCGCTGGCCTGTGAACCCAAAGATTGCTGGTTCCATTCCCTAGTAAGGGCACATAACCAAGTTGCAAGCCAGGTCTCTAGTCAGGTCCTTAGCTGTAGGCAGGTAAAAGGATACATTGATGCTCCTCTCCCTTTTTTCCTCCCTCCCTGCCCTTCTCTCTAAAAATAATAAAATGTTTAAAAATAAAATAAAGTATTTTAAAAACCAACCAAAAATCATCTGAATAAATCTCTCCCTCCCTATAGTGTCTGAGCTTGGTGGCTGAGCACAGATTCAATAGTTTGCACCTGAAGTGGTATTTTTTGCCCAGCAGCACCTGGGCCTGATGGCTGATTACTAATTCACTGATTTACAGACAGTCAGTCCTGCCCAGCAGTGTATGAGCCTGGTGGCTGATCGTGGATTCATTAGTTTGCAACTGAGTTGGTCAGTCTCACCCTGCCACACCTGGGCCCGGAGACTGATCACAGACTCACTGATTTACAACTGAAATGGTCTGACCCACCCTGTGGCATCTGAGCCTGGTGGCTGACTACAGATTGATTGAGTGACACTTGAATCTGCCCCACCAGGCTGCACATGAGCCAGGTTGCTGATCACAGATCCACTGGATGACAATCGAACCTTTCTGTTTAGCTCAGCAGAGCCTGAAGCTGGCAGCTGATCACAGATTCATTTATTTACAACTGAATTGGTCTGTCACACCAAGCTGCACCTGAGTCTGGCAGTAGATCGCATAAAATAGGATTAGAACTGAATCAATCTGTTCAGCCTAGCGGTGTCTGAGCCTGGCAGCTTATCACAGTCTGACTGAATTACACTTAATTAACTGGCCTTGCCCACTGGTGACTAAGGTGACCACTGATTGCAGATCGATTGGTCTACAACAGAGCTAATCAGGCACCTTCACCTGATAGCTGAGCACAGATCAACTGAAATAAAAACTGAAGGGCACAAAAACAGTGGGTCTCTGGTTGTTTCCAACAGGCTGATTGGGCCCAGACTATGGAATGATGTGACCTTACTAGAGGTGAATCCATGAAGTAAAGACAGAGAGTCACATCACAAAGACAGGAACTTAAAAAAGCCAATCTATAGAGCAAAAGCAAACAAGAGAAACCTAAAAATGGGGAGAAAAAGAAACAGTCCCAAACAGGTGCAAAAAATAAATCCTCTTTTGCAACCCAGAACTCATTGTCCAGTATGAGTTTTGATACATATAAGAAGGAACATGATAAAAAAAAAAAAAAAAAGAAACAGTCCATCACCAAAAGGAAAGGAGGAATTCTCAGAAAGATCATTAAATGAAACAGAGGCAAGCAAACTATCAGATAAGGAATTCAAAATAATGATGATAGAGAAGCTCAATGATCTCAGCCAGCTCAAAGAAAACTACAAACAACTTCAGGGGAACTATGAAGAACTCCAGGGAAGCTACAAGGAACTTACTGAGAACTATACCAACATCAAAAAGCACATTGAAACTATTAATAAGAGCCAGGAGGAAATGAAGAATACAATTTCTGAACTGAAGAATACAGTAGAAGGAATCAATAGCAGGCTAGAGTAAGCAGATGATTGGATCAGCCAGCTGGAAGACAAATTAAAAAAATATCCCAAGGCAGTACAACAGAATGAAAAAACGCTGAACAAGAATGACCAGGTTTTAAGAGAGCTATAGGACAACATGAGACACATATCATAGGGATACCGGAAGGGGAAGAGAAACAAGGAATAAAACACTTGTCAAAAAAAAATAATGACAGAAAACTTCCCTAACTTGGTGAGTGAAAATGTTACTCAAGTTCAGGAAGCACAGAGGGTCCCAATGAGGATGAACCCAAACAGACCCACTCCAACACACATCATAATTAAAATGGCAAATATCAAAAACAAGGAGAGAATCCTAAAAGCATCAAGAGAGAAACACATAAGGGGGCTCCGATAAGGTTATCAAATGATTACTCAACAGAAACAAGACAAGCGAGAAGTGAATGGCAAAATTTATTCCAAGTAATGGAAATCAAAGGTCTCCAACCAAGCATACTCTACCCAGCAAGGCTCTCATTCAAAATGGAAGGAGAAATAAGGAGTTTTTCAGAAAAAAGAAGCTAAAAGAATACACCTCCACCCAACAAGCATTGCAAGGGATGCTAAACAGTCAACTTTAAAAAGATGAAGACACAGGAAAGAGACAGAGAGGAACTCAGGTACAATGGGGAAAAATGGCAATGAATATCTATCAATAATAACCTTAAATGTAAATGGGTTAAATGCACCAATCAAAAGACAGGGTAGATGAATGGATAAGAAAACATGACACACATATATAGTATGCTGTGTTCAAGAGACCCACCTCAGAACAAAAGATCAACACAGTCTGAAAGTGAAGGGATGGAAAAATATACATCAAGCAAATAAACGTGAAAAAAAGGCTGGGGTAGCAACACTTCATTCAGACAAAATAGATTTTATGATGAAGGCCATAAAAAGAGACAAAGGAAGGCATTTCATAATACTTAAGGGAACAATCCATCAAGAAGATATAACTCCAGTAAACATATATGCAACCCAACATAGGAGCACCCAGTTATTTAAGGAAAATCTTAGAGGACTTCAAGAAGCATACTAACAGTAACCTACTAATATCAGGGGATTTTAATACCCCATTATCAACAATGGACAGATATTCCAAACAAAAAAACACCAAGGATATTGTGGCATTGAACAACACTCCAGAGGAAATGGACCTAACTGATATATACAGAACCTTTTACACCAAAGAAGCGAAATACACATTTTTCTCAAACGCACATGAAACTTTCTCAAAGACAGACCACATTGTAGGTCATAAGACAAACCTCCACAAATACAAGAAAACTGAAATCATAGCAAGTATGTTCACAGATCACAATAGCTTGAAACTAGAAGCCTATCTCAAGGGAAAAAACCCAAACCACTCTAATTCACAGAAACTGAATAACATGCTGTTAAGTAAGGAATGGGTAAACAATGAAATCAAAGAAGAAATCAAAAAAGTTTCTGGAAACAAATTGAAATGAATACACAACAGCCCAACACCTATGGGACACAGCATAGGCAGTTCTCAGAGGAAAATTCATAGGAATACAGGCCTACCTAAAAAAGGATAGAAGAAGCTTAGACAAACAACCTAACCATAAAGCTGCAAAACTAGAGAAGCAACAACAAACAAAGATCAAAGCAAGCAGAAGGAAGGAAATAATCAAGATCAGAGCAGAATTAAATGACTTAAGAGACTCAAACTACAATTGGAAGAATCAGTAAATCTAGGAGCTGGTTCTCTGAAAAAAATAAACAATATTGACAAACCACTAACCAGACTCATCACGAAAAAAAAGAGGACCCAAATAAACAAAATCAGAAATGACAAAAAAGAAATCACAACTGATACTTCAGATATAAAAGGACTGTAAGAAATTACTACAAACAACTATATGACAAGAAATATGACAACCTGAGTGAAATGGACAAATTTCTGGAAACGTATAATCTACCAAAACTGAATCAGGAAGAAGCAGGAATCCTGACTAGTCCAATAACAACCAGTGAAATTGAAGCAGTAATCAAGAGATTCCCAAAGCACAAGAGACCCAGACTGGATGGCTACAGAGATGAATTTTATCAAACATTTGGGGCAGAACTAACTCCTATCCTTCTCAACCTATTCCAAAAAATCCAACAAGAGGGAAGATTCCCAAACCCTTTCTAAGAGGCCAATATAACTCTAATCCCCCAAACCAGGTAAAGACACAACTAAGAAAGAAAACTACAAGCCAGTATCTCTGATGAACATAGGTGCTATGATTCTCAACAAAATATATTGGCCAACAGGATCCAACAATACATTAAAAAGATCATACACCATGATCAAGTGGGATTCATCCCAGGGAATGCAAGAATCATACAACATTTGCAAATCAATGAATGTAATACACCACATCAACAAAATGAAAGACAAAAATCATATGTTCATATCCATAGATGCTGAAACATCATTTGATAAAGTATGGCAACCATTTATGACAAAAACAATCATCAAAATGGGAACAGAGGGAGCATAACTCAACATCATGAAGGCCATATATGAGAAACCTGAAGGCAACATCATACTCAATGGGCAAAAACTAAAAGCTTTCCCCCTTAGATCAGGAACAAAACAAGGCTGTTCACTCTCCCCACTTCTGTTCAACGTTGTTTTGGAAGTTCTAGCAATAGTTATCAGAGAAGAAAAAGGAATCAAAGGTATCCAGATTGGAAAGGAGGAAGTCAAACTGTCATTATTTGCAGATGCCATGATAGTGTACACACAAAACCTGATAGACTCCACCAAAAACTTACTTGACCTAATAAGCAAATTTAGCAAAATAGCTGGATATAAAGTCAATATCTAGAAATCAAATTGAACAAATTCAAAACATCAGAGATAGAAGCTAGAAAATAAATCCCATTTACCAGAGCAACAAGAAAAAAATAAAGTACTTAGGAATAAACTTAACCAAAGAGGTAAAAGACTTGTACTCAGAAAACTACAGAACACTGAAGAAAGAAGTGAAGGAAGATACAAATAAATGGAAGCATATTCCCTGTTCATGGATGGGAAGAATTAACATCATTAAAATGTCCATAATACCCAAAGCAATCTATAGATTCAATGCAATCCCAATTAAAATACTAATGACATATTCCACGTATATAGAAAAAATACTTCAAAAATTTATATGGAGCCAAAAACAACCACAAATAGCCACAGCAATCTTGAGAAAAAAGAACAAGGTAGGAGGAATCACAATACTGGACATCAAACTATGCTACAAGGCTACTGTCATCAAACCAGTCTGGTACTGGCATAAAAATAGACATACAGATCAATGGAACAGAATAGAGAGCCCAGAAAGAAACTCAGGACTTTACAGTCAATTAATGTTTGACAAATGGGGAAGGAACATAAAATGGAGTAAAAATAGTCTCTTCAACAAGTGGTGTTGGGAGAACGGGACAGCAACATGCAAAAAAATAAAACTAGACCTCCAACTTACACCACACACCAGAATAAACTCAAGATGGATAAAAGACTAAAATACATGCTGTGACACCATAAAAGTCCTAGAGGAAAATATAGGAAGTAAAATTTCAGATATCCTACACAGAAATATTTTCACTGATACTTTTTCAAGGGCAAAGGAAATAAAGGAAAAAATAAACAAATGGGACTGTATCAAACTGAAAAGCTCCCATTCAGCTAAAGAAAGCATTAGCAAAATTAAAAGGGAACCTATTATATGGGGAAACATATTTGACAATGATACCTCAGACAAAGGTTTCATATCCAAAATAAAGAACTTATATGACTCAACACTAGGGAGACAGACAGCCCTATTAAAAAATGGGCAAAGGACCTGAACAGACAACTCTCTGAAAAGGATGTACAAAGGCCCCAAAGGCATATGAAAGAATGCTCAACATCGCTAGCCATCAGAGAGATGCAAATTAAAACCACAATAAGGTACCACATCACACCTGTCAGAATGGTAATCATCAACAAATCAACAAACAGCAAGTGTTGGTGAGGATGTGGAGAAAATGGAACCCTGGTGCACTGTTGGTGGGAATGCAGGCTGATGCAGCCACTATGGAAAACTGTATAGAATTTCCTCAAAAAAACTAAAAATGGGGCTGCCTTTTGATCCAGTGATTCCCCTGCTAGGATTATACCCAAAGAACCCTGAAACATCAATTCAGAAAGACCTCTGTACTCCTATGTTCATAGCAGCACTATTTATTATAGCAAACTGCTTGAAACAGCCTAAGTGCCCATCAGTGGATGAATGAATCAAAATTCTTTGGTACGTTTACACAATTGAATACTACATAGCAGAAAAAAAGAAGCTACTATCTTTTACCACAATATGGATGGAACTGGAGAGTATTATGGCTAGTGAAATAACCCAGTCAGTGAAAGACAAATATATGATCTTACCCATTACAGGACACTAATGAACAAAACAAACAAACAGGCAAAACAGAACCAGAGACATGAATACAAGGAACAGGTTTTCAGTGTGCAGAGGTGAGGGGGAATGGGAGGGGGAGAGGGGAGAAGGAGGTAAAGAAGGGGAGCAGTTTAGTCAAGGAACTAGCATGGATGACCCATGGACATGGACAAGTGGGATTTAATTTGCTTAGGAGGGGATTGGGAGGAAGGGGAAGGTGACAGCAGCGGGGGTGGAAGTGGGATGAATGTAATACAACTATAAAATTAAATTAAAAAGAAAAAATTAGCAGAGAAGATTTCAGTTAAAAAATCTAACTGATGGATCAGATGCCTAAAACAGTTAACTGGTTACTGATTTTTTTTCTCTGTATATCTGGCACCGTTCATTGACTCATCAAATGCTCAACAGCCACTGCTCTGTACCTAGCATGGGGGATTAACGGGTCATTGTGTCGGATCTGACAGAGCTTCAACACACGTCTGCATAGACATATCAAAGTCAACCTTGGATGTTCTCTTGGTGGCTCACTTGGAGCTGGAGCTCCTTGAGGATGAGGTTGGAGAAACTAAGGCTATCGGCACACAAAATCTTGACTTCTAAATTTCCACCATCAATTTAACTTTAATCAGTAAATTATCTTTTGAAGCTGCCAAGTTCAATGTGCAGGTCCTAAGAACATCCTCCCTTCAGGGAGATCTTCATGTTTTTCTTGTTTTGGGGTGGGTGTCATACTTTTCTAAAGCACCCATGTTTGTTTGTTAAGGCTTAAATACAGATCTGTGATGGGATTGATTAGACATCTTCAGATCACAAAGATAAAAATTTTAATCACTCAAAATGAGCATTTAGAAATTAAAACAGCTTATGAACAGGTACTTGAACTAAGCTAAAATGTGGGCCTAGAGAAGGAAGGGGCTAGAATTCACACTTCAGTTTTGATTTTCTCAGTATTGATGAGTAGAAAGGAATGATGATTTTCCATAATTATATAACAGATGGTGTATTCTGAGTATCCCCCTGCCCACCCCCAGGAAAAATCAGATTTCATGTGAGTCTCAGATCAATAAAACAAAAAATGTTAGTGACAACTGAGCTATTTACATCACTCTGACTCCAGACCAAGGGTGAAGCTTCCCACCTGTAGATATGTGGCCTGGCTCAAGGCTGGCTGCCTCACTGGGCCTATAAGGACTCCTGAACACTGAAAGATTATGGCTCAGTTTTCTGTATGATTCTAATGCACTGGTCATGAAAAACATGGACTAGGGTGGCCATCCTTAATAAAATATGTCTGTAATTCTGCTTATTGCCTGAGTCTTTGGCCACTTCTCTAAGAATAGTAAACTAGTATATCCACACCAGCTCTGACTTTTAAATAAAAATGAAACACAGCAAGTGGGAAATAAATGGAGGGACCCCTCTCCCACTGTTTGCGCTAAAGCTTGAAGTTGTGTCGGTGTTCCTTGACAATTTTCACATGTTAAATATAGGTATAATTTTTTTTTTAATCTACTTTGATAATTTCTGTGCTCAGCCTTTCTTCATCTATGAGACTCCTGGCTGCCTATGTCCCTACCTCTTAAGTGACTTGGGAATCTTCTGGAAAGCCGTCCTTTCAGTCAGACTGTGTTGTATGGACCAAAGTCCCTGTTGACCACATGGGATGAGTTGGGTAAAGGGACTGTTAATAGGGAGTAATAAATACCACCGTGAACATTGGGGCTGACATCATGTGCTAGCCAACAGGTATCTGCTTGGTGGCTTTGCTGGTTAGTCACCCACAGAACATGCCCTACAAAGCTAGTCTGATTCCTCACCTGAGTGCTTACTAACACCTGACTCAACTCTTCTGTTTATAATTCCATGATCACAACCTATTCTTTAATCCTTTCTAGTATCTACAGACTCTAGGATTGAGAGAGAAAACTCAAAGGGACCAGAGGTTTGGAACTTCACAGCACACATAGGGGATGTTGATTAATTCAGATTAATCCTGATTCCTTGTTTAAGGAGTTTTCAATGTTTAATAATATGTTATTTTTGGTCATAAATCTCAGCATATTTCACCAACATTAATTTAACCTTCTCATATTTTTGTGAAGTTTAGCACAATCGTCCTTCATTTAGAAGACAGGGAAACTGAGATGATGTGTAAAGGTGAAGATGTAGGTAGCTAAGTGATAACTTTCAAATGCTGTAGTTTGTTAACTCCTAATCACTGGACTGAAGTGTTCTTCCTTGAGGTTTGCACTACTCATCACCAATGGTTTGCACAAACAACAATAACTACCAATACACCTTCTTGACCTACTGTCTACAGTGAGAGTTGCAGTACAGAATGTCACACAGAGATGCAACTCAATGTTTAAAAACAAATACAAGCTTTACTTTTAAGTCTGTCACGCAGACCATGAAGCATAAGGGTATCGCAAATGAAGCTAAGCTGCCTGTAAACATTATACAGATGGAAAAAGGAAAACAGAAACAAGGATGTGCTATTTAAAAAAAAAAGAGTAACAACCTGAAAATGCAGTAGAGGAAGGAAGAGCATTTCTAGTAAGTAATGAGTTAAGTTTGGATTTCAGTAGAGGTTGATAGCAGAACAATCAATATAAGGGGTATTTAGCTGGGGGAGGGCTGAAGACAGCGGGCTGAATCTGAAAGACTGACAAATACACATTGACAATGGTGTATAAAGCTGGATAAACCTAGAAAGGAATAGAACTGGAAACATAAGACCTCATAGACCAAGTCATGGCTATAAGACTGATGAGTCAGAAGGAATGGGACCATTGTGGGTGCTCTAAGTGGACAAGAAACTTTTATATTTGTCAGATAAACCCATGTGACAGGAGCTAAAGTGCTAGCCTTTTCATAAACATGTTAGAGAAAATTTTGATTGAAACCATTCCCTTAGCCATGGCTAACCGTACAGGATGAAATGTCCTGGTACTGTTGATGGACTCCAGTGTGTGTTACCTTTCCACTTCTTTTCTGGAATCAGTTGGTGGTTGTTCAGCACCACATGGAATGGCTGGTGCCTCCCATCCGCCCACAGCAGGATCAGGTGCTTGCCACTGTTTTTTCAGTGTTGCCTCCCTCAGCCACACTGCCTCCCACCGCCCTCCCTCACCAGCTGCAATAGGAGACAACACATTGTGTTCACAGCCATGCACCTTTAAGGGAAGTGGGAGGTGCTGATTCATAAAGAGAATATTTCATACCCACAGTTTCCCTGCTCCCCGCTCCCAGCACATGCACTGCATTTGACAGATGTGTCCATTGCATGAAAATGGCTCCACATCATTTCAGTTTTGGAGCACAACCACAAGGACCTAAAAGGAAAATTAGGAACTGTTTTGATCCACATTCTCTCTCTTTTTCCTACTCATCTGACCCATGGACCCACTGGAATTCTTTCTTCACATCCTTACTATAAGTGAACATTTTTAGTAAAAGAGCCAGACTCAATCAGTCCACTTCTCTTCATTTGAGAAAAGTAATGTTAAAGAAACCTATATTTTAGATACCTGTTTTAGAAAGTATATCCAAAGCCCATTCCAGTGTATTGGACTGAACTTTTCACCAAAATAGGTTCACAAACAGGAAGACATGGAAAGTCTTACCAGGAAAATCTCTATAACCTCAACACATGTCAGAAATTAAAGAAACAACAACAATAAAGAAAACAGTTCTAAATGACTGTCACTTACACAATCGTATATTAAAATTTTAGTCCGCACTTAACAGAAGAAAAACACTGAAGATCTGAAGTAAAGGAAATGATAAAATGTCATTAATTTTCTAGTAGACTTTGGCTCCAAATACCAGTCATTAGAGTGATTCACTGATCTATTCTTCTGATGTTTTATTCACTAAATTTTGGTGATGGAACAGCAAAGGAACATGTGTGGTGGACAAAGCTAAAGCAACAATGAAATGTCTCTTATGCTGTTTGATAATCTGCTCTACAAATATGGTCTTAGAGTAGGTAAAAGAAAGACGGTAGCTGCCAATGGTGACATTTCTTATTATCAGCTCATAGTTAAAAATACCTCTATTTGGCAGATATATGAAGTCTGTCTTGAAAATGTTGGCTGTGTATACTGTTCTAATTATACTGACATTGGCTCGATACTTTAGGGACAGACCTTCCTCAGACAGAAGCAACCTAGGATGTGTTTTGCATGTATAATGTTATTTGTGCAGTCCTTTTGAGATTTCAGAATATGTCTGGTTTCACCTATGGGGAGTGCACAACATGCCATGTGGCTACCCAAAGGCACCTTGCTCTAGGTCAGACTGTAATATCTTCATTACCAGTGCTTCCGACAATGAGGCACCAGGAAATAACTCTGGTGTGTTGAGCTCATTTAAGATGCCTGGAATAGATTAAAAAGGAAGTTGCAGGGAGGGGAGTGGGGCAGGGGAACAATTAGAACTTATGAAAAAGAGAATTTTAGAAAAGATGAAGGAAAAGAGGAGGGAATATCAGCAATAGCAGGAGCAGATAAAAAAGGGGCAGAAAATATAAGAACTACTAAAAAAGGGAATACATAGCAAAATGAATAGATATGGAACATGAATTTTGTTTCAAGGTTGGATACATAAATGATGACTGTAAGTTCAATACTCATCTTGTAGAATCTCAAATAGAAAGGAAAAGAGGAAAAATATTTTTATATCTCTTCTGCTATTTAGAAGTTAATTAAGTTTATTATGTAAGTATTTTTTTTTCATGCCAGAATGGTTGGAAAGCATGAGAATGATTCTTTGATGAGGCATACACGTGTTCGTTAATTTATTCCCTACTACGTGCTGAGAATGATTCAAGGCTATCAGTTGTCACTCTTGTTGGGCAGGAGGTGGCAACAATACATGGCAATGCAGCAGGACCAGTACTTCAAAAGGGCTGAGTGCTAACCCTGCCTGAGGAAACGGGGAGGTTCACCTCACTAAGGGCTGACAGTTGGGCAGGACCTTGAGGCAAACAATTCATCAGTTTTTTTCAATATGCCCATGAAGATTGGCAGGAGAATATTCATTGTTATGTTATAGTGGAAACACAGAAGGGGAGCTTCAGAAATTTAAGATTAGTCTGAGGGCTGGGAGCAAGACATTTGAAGCTTACTCCTTTTAAACTTACACTGCAGGCCGGTAGGACATATCCAAATTGTCACTATATATAGTTTCTTTTAAATTATAGAATTTCAATAAGGGGATTTGACATTCTCTAATCTTCTAAAAATTAAACAAATTCACAAATATTTCTTCTCAACAGGTTCTTTGTACTTTTCATTGTATGTGTAGGTCTTTTACTTCCTTTGTTAAGTTTATTTTATTCTTTTTGTTGCAAATGCAAAAGGATTTTTTTTCATTTCTTTTTCTGAAATTTCATTGTTAGTATATAGAAAGAAATACAGTGGATTTTTGTATATTGATGTTGTATCCTGCAACTTTATTGTATTTGTTTATTGTTTCTAATAGTTTTCTTGGTGGAGTCTTTGGGGTTTTCTATATAAAGAATCATATAATTTGCAAAAAGTGACACTTTTACTTCTCCATTCCCAATTTGGATGCTTTAAATTTTTTTCTCTTGCCTGATTGCTCTGGCTAGAACCTCTAGCACTATGTTGAATAGAGTGGAGAGAGTGGACACCCTTACCTTATTCCTGATCTTAGAGAAAAAGCTTTCAGTTTTTCGTCATTGAGCACGATCTTAGCTGAGTGTTTGTCATATATGGTTTTTATTATGTTGATATACTTTCCCTCTATCCTATTTTATTGAGTATTTTAATTACAAGTGGATGTTGTATCTTACAACATACTTTGACTTCCTCTATTGATAAGACCACACAATTTTTATCCTTCATTTTATTAATGTGGTGTGTTATACTAATGGATTTGCATGTGTTGAATCATCCTTGTGCCCCTGCAATTAGCCCCACTTTATTGTGATGTATTAACTTTTTAATGTATTGTATTTAACTTGCTAGTCTTTTGTTGAGAATTTTTGCATGTGTATTCATCAGAGATATTGGCCTGCAGTTTCCTCTTTTTGTATTATCCTTTCCATGTTTAAAGTTTTATTTTATATTTCTCTTATCCTCAACCAAGAACATGTGTATTGATTTTAGAGAGAGAAGGGAGGGAGAGAGATACGGAGAAAAACACTGATGTGAGACAGAAACATCAAAGGGTTGCCCTGGGACCAAACCCGAAACCCAGACATGTACCCTGATAAGGAATCAAACCTGTAACCTCTTGGAATATAGAATGATGATCCAACCAAGCCACACTGGCCAGAGCCATCCTTGACATGTTTTAGTATCAAGGTTATGTTGGCCTCATAAAATGTATTAGGAAGTATTGCCTCATCTCCATTTTTTTTTTTTTTTAAGTTTGAGAAGGATAGATATTGCTGAGAAGTGAAAAATATGTTTTTATTTTTATATATTTTAAATATTTTATTATTTATTTTTAGAAAGGGGGGAAGGGTGGGAGAAAGAGGGAAAGGAACATCAATGTGCTGTTCTTGCCTCTCATACACCTTCAACTAGGGACCTGGTCCACAACCAGTCAGGCATGTGCCCTGACTAGGTAGGAACTGAACCAGTGAGCGACCCTTTGGTTTGCAGGCTGGCACTCAATCCACTGAGTCACACCAGCCAGGGCAAATGTGTTTTTTAAAAGCATATTTAAATTGATCTTCTTGGAATGAACTGTTAAGAACACATGTTTATGAGATAAATTTCTCTTATGAAAGTAAGCTCTTCTTTATTCCTGACTTAATCTTTTAATCACTAAAATAGTTGTGAACTTTTTAAGAATTCATCTCATACACAAAACTTGTTTAACTTAATAAGGTAGGTGAGAGGACACTTCCAGGATTTGAACCAGTCAGGAGTCAGATGACATGTAACAAAAGATAAGCCAGTCATCTCAGAAAGATTAGTGGCTACAGGGAGTATAAGGATAATGTGTGGCTGTTTTCAGACTTATAACAGCAAGAAAAGAGAAGGTAAAAATACAAGAAGAAAAAGAATAAAGGAGGACAAGCAGCTGAATTTCTGCACAGATAGGCACAGGAGGTGGAGAGGCAGGGGCAGAGGATGGCTGTCGGGCAAATGTAGAGGCTGGGAGGGAACATCTGTAGTGGTGAGAGCCTTGTTTCTCATCATCCCTCCACTGAGCCCACTCTCTCCACATGACAGGGCCCCCACCCTAAGGTTCATTCCCAGGACACCTCCTGCCCGAACCTGTAATGCCCTCTCTCTTTTAAACCACGTACCCTCAAGCTCCTTTTTTTTTTTTTTTAAAGGACACCTTTTGTGACCATTTGCCCAGTATTACCTCATACTTAAGTATGGTTTATTCTCACTTATAACTGCCCACGTGCATGTTAATGGTATTTTTTGAGTCAGTATACTATGAAAGTTTAAACTGACAATTAACTTGAGTCCTCCATTTCTTATTTCTACTCAAAGTGATTAATAGTGTGCTTTCCAAACACTGAACCAGCAACAGTTCATGGTGATTAATTCAGTACTCTGCCAACAGAATGTCCTGCAGCCCAAGAACTCTCCAGTCTCCAGGATAAATGCAGCTCCATGAACTGCTTAATTTTACCCAGTGAAACTCAATTCAGACTTCTGAGTGCAAGAACTATAAAATAATAAATTTGTGCAGTTTGTGATAATTATCATAGCAACAATAGAAAACCAACTAGATTTTAAAATTATGTATTTAATAAAATATTTTATTTATTGATTTTTAGAGAGAGGGGAAGGGAGGGAGAAATAGATGTGAGAGAGAAACATTGATTGGTTGCCTCTCATACGTCCCCTGACTGGGATCGATCGAACACACAACTCAGGTATGTGCCCAGACAGAGACTCAAACCTGTGACATTTTGATTTTGGGGATGATGTCCAACCAAATGGGCTTCTGTGTTCAGGGCACCAACATAGATTCTAGATGGTAACGGTGACACCTAGGCTCTAAGAAACAAGAACAAAGGTAGATTTCTGAGAGAGGAGTGAAGGGTGTGGCTGGCAGTAAATATGAACATGAATGATGGACTAATGTCTTCTCTTTGATGGCTGCTCTCTAGCCTGTTAGGGATACTTAAGTTCTAGGGGGCAGCCATAGAACTCGCTGGACGTCAGGTCCTGTTATAGCCTCTAGGGACATACAGCTTAGGCATAGTCAGGAGAAAAGGTCAACAGTTCATACCCCATCTTTCACTATGATTTTAGTTTTTGATTTTAGAGAGAAAGGAGGGAGAAGGGGAAGGAGAGACATACTGATGTGAGAGAGAAACATCAACTGGCTGCCTTCTGTGTGTGCCCCAACTGGACACTGAACCTGCAACCCAGGCATGTGCCCTGACTGGGAATCGAACCTATGGCTTTCCAGTTTGCTGAATGACACTCCACCATCTAAGCCACACTGGCTGAGGCAATGAAGCCATTTTTGCATGAAAATTCACAGGTACAAAACAAAATAAATATTTAAATAAAAGAAAATCTCAGGAGTTGAAGAGCTCAAGTATTCTTTCAGATGTCTCTTGATAACTAATGGTTTCACAGAAGTATATAGTGATTAATAGTAATAACTAATGGTGATGACAGTAATAAAAATGATAATATGCAGTGTAAAGTACCTTATATTTATATAAACCCTTTGATCTTTAAGAATTCTAAAATGCTTTGCAGCCTGACTTCCAGGACACATCAATTTGAAATTAGGTATTTGCTTACCTCTGAAATTCAGCTTTGCCTGAATTGAGATGTAGTAATCATCTGACAGTTAATGTAAACTCTTTGGTATTTCCCCTTTGAATATTTAAGAACCTTTGAAGGTCAGGAATAATTATCTAATAGGGTGAAAGACACTGTAGTCTGGCCCTAGGTTCGGGAATACAAATTCTTAATTTGTGAACTCTGAATTCTTAACCCACTTTTCCAAAATGTGTTTCTGAGACTTACCTCTTGGAATGAACTTGCCTAGCTTTGTGACTAGCCTTCATGCTCTTCTCTTCCCCTTGCTCATACTCTAAATGTTCTCTTTTGGGATGCTCATCTCAGGGCTTCAACTCACTGCTTGCACATGTTACCCCCACACCTGACCTCTTTTTTCTACAGCAGGCCTCTAGCTCCCACCCATGCTTGATATTGCTACATGACTATCCCTAAGGCATGTGAATGTGACAGACCTTCCCCTGCAAATGGAGTCCTCTCCCTCAATCTCTCATGTGGGTTATGACATCATTATCTGCCCACTGTACTTTACTGCTGAGCCTCTACTCCAGGGAGTCACCTTCAGTTCCTGTCTGTCTTCCACATATGACCATCCACTTTGACCCCTAATCTTGTGGTCTCCATCTCTGCAATGTCCCGGCATCTGTCACTGCTCTTCTTGCTCTACTGTCCTGGTTCAATTAATTCTTGTTACATCTGCCTGCGCCTGTCCCACTAGCTTCCTAGCTGCTCCCCACCTAATTTGTCTGAGGGTTGTTATGGACCAAGGACCTTATCTCATCCGTCTTTATATTTCCAGGACTTATGTCCATGGTAGGAACACAATAAACATTGTTTTTGAATTGTATTTCTGAGACCTCAATCATATAAGGATATTTTATTTTCCATATTCTGATATATATCTGAGAAACTAAGGTAAATAAAAATTATATTCCGAATGTACAAGATAGATGTAATACATAAAGGCCTCTTTCAGTAAATCTTAAAAATTAGAGAAACTTTTAATACCTAGGCACCTGCCCAGGTCTTAGATATTCTCACACCAGGTTTTCATGAAGTATGCATCTGACTTATCCAAGAAACTTGTGAATTTATCACAGCATTACAAAATGCACCAAATTGTTTTTGCTATTAAGCACAGTGCCTATTTTTAACAGCAGCTGAAAGACAGTAGGTAGGTACTTGCAGGCCAAGCACATGAAATGTGACTGTTGTGGAGGCAGATCAGAGCTACTAAGTCAGGAAGTAAGACCATCACTGTGGATATCCACTTGCAGGCTTCTGAGAAAGCAGTCAACTGAACTCTCCACTTGGCTGGTAGACGTAACAATGAATGAAGAAACCAGTTTGCCATGAACCAACGGTGTGGGGAATGAGGCAAGAGGAAGCCTCTAGGGTAAAATAAAGACAGACAGGAGACCAAAACAGATACATATGGATTCAATTTTAGTAGGCCCAGAATAGTTGGTGCCCACAAGTGAATAATGTGCAAGGGAAAAAAAATCCAACTTGGACAGGAATATATTAACCTTATTGGAATATCGTGGAAGAAGAAAAGCAAGGATAGTACTATCTATGAAATCAGACATAAAGGTTTTTGAATAATCAGTTATTTTAGAAGGTAAATATGGCTTTATAGATTAGAAAAGCATTGTTGAGTTGTTTAAAAAACAAACAGCAAGTAGGGATTTGTAAGCTTTCAGGATATACATCTCATTGGCTAGATGAAAATGAAGAGGGAACAGGTAGGTGATCACATCAGTGATGAGTGGCTCTCCCATAACTCTATACTTTAAATGACCTGCATAAGAGCTAGTTTAAGTAGAAGCTGAGCTCAAGGACCAATTGTTATTCCTAAGGAAAGTAGATACATAGGCTAAAACAAATGTCCAAGATTTTGGAATTCATTTTGTAGATGTCAAGAGTCAATGCTATAATTTAAATGAGGGTAGTCATGATCTGAAAAGATTACTTTATTTTTTAAGAAAAAAAGGTACAGATTTTATAGGAATTCCCCATTGGTGCAAGGAATAAATCCATCTACATTAAGGATACCAGAAAGTTTTTAGGATAAATACAAAAAACTTTTTAAAAAATGAACATAATTACATATTCTTGCAAGAAAGTTTGAATCTTTAATGACATTCTAATCTGGATCTACTCATAAGAAACTTAAAGGGAAATCAGAAGCACTTGAGGGCATTATGGTCAATACACAATTACTGTTTTATTAGATATGAAATGCTCTTGAGGGGACAGCAGTTGAAGAAAGAACACAAACTTGGGGGGAATGTTATACACGCATGGCAGTTTTGTGTGGGACCCTACAAAGTATGGAAAACATAAAGCGGCATATTTGAGAATCAACCAAAGAGATTGAAACTTAAGGGCACAAAAGGATAATGTGATTAAAGGATATAAGGATTACTATGAGGAGACTAAGGGAGGCTCAAAATATATAAACAGTGACTAAGAGATATAAACTATAAAATACAAGTAGTAAGAAATTCAGAGAATAATTACAATAGAGGAAACATTCTGATGAGTCATGAGTGACAATATTCCATTTGGTCTGATAGTTATAAAAGCAAAAGTGCCAGGATATGAAAATTGGAGGGGACCATGTAGAACAAGTAGTCCAGCCTCTCTTTACACATGTCAAGGAATGTGGAAAGAAAGGGACTCACCCTAAATCTGCTCTCTCTGCATCCTCCTACCTAGCTAGGCTCCCTCTAGTCACAACAAGGAACAAAAATGAGCAGGAGTAGTGGGGTAGGATTAGAGTCTTAAAAGCCAGAAGAGTCAGGACAGAGAGATCACTAACTTTTAACAGACCTGGAGAAGATGAAGGGACGGAATGGATAGAATATATTTCTTACTACAAATAGGGAAGTGTGAGGATGTGGTGACAACAGGAAGCAAAAGGGGATAGTTTCAAGACCTCCAATACACAGAGATGGAACTGAGGGAAGCTCTAACTGGTAATTTATACAAGTCCTCTGATGACAGATCAGACTCCTGAGGTCTGGAAAGTGTTACATAGCATTATTCCAAATAGGGCCATGAATTAGAGAAAGCAATTTTGGGCCACTGAACTTAATATCATTTACAGAAAAATATTAAGAAAAGTTTGCAGAGGGAACAACTCAACAAGCATATGGTACTTTGATTAGAAAAAGGCCACAGGTTTTTCCTGAGAGAAGGTGTTTGTTGGACTTTGTTAAAGTTATTGTCTTCTCCATTCTAGACTTTGAGTTTTTCTAATATCTATAAAGAATGAGAATAAACATAAAGTATCCAAGCAAATATAACAAAAACTAATCACAACTGATGACATGGCATGAAAAATTAATGTTAAAGACAAGTAATGTAGCAAGAAAAAATTTATTTCATATTACCTACTAGAATTCAAGTGAAGATATATTTTATGAAAAATACATGCTTTCACTTTTATTGGGTATGTTTTCCAGGCCTTTCCTATATTTCTGCAGAAATATAAAAGATTTTTGTTTGTTTCACTGAAAAGAAATCTTACCTTTTTTTAAAAAAAGTGGATTGACCATTTGATGTGGTTAAAAATTTGGCTCATTAAAATGAACACTTAGTTAACTAAACATCTGTAAATTTTCCAAGTTAAACAGTCTCAAACAAAAGGAAGATACTTTTGTGGTTATTTTAAAGTATGTAATAGGTCAATACAAATTTTCTCACATTTACATGATGCTTCTATACCACTAAATATATTTAATTTTCTGAGAGTAGATAAGAAAGGATGGAAATCAAGATAAAACAAGAAAAAAATCAAAGTACGTATTAACATGTACTAATAGTTTTGATTTTAATTTGTTATCTTTTATTGGCTAATTTATATGAGTCCCCCAATGATGTCATTCTACTTTTCAAAAGGTACTAGTTTTAAGTTAATTGATTTAGATCTCTTTACCTACAATCACTACAACGGCAGGGGATGTGTCTGTCTTGTTCATACTGTTTTCCCTAGGATCTAACACAGTGTTTGATAAATATTACTGAATGAATGAATAAATAATAAAAACAGCATCAATATTGGGTGTTTTCTTGTGCACCAGATACTGTTCTAATAAGCATGCATATACTTAACTGTTAATTTCCAACAACTCTTTGAAAGAAGTTCTATTATTAAACCTATTTTTAAAGGCAAGGAAATAGAAGCACTGAGAAGTTAAGTAACTTGCCTACAGTCACACAACCAGTAATTAACAGTTTTTCAATTCAGGCAGTCTGGCCCTGGAGCCCATACTTAAGCACAACCCTACTTTCCTATGAATAAATAAATGCACAACGCAACAAATCTATGTGTAAATGTATGTCCATATAGAAAACTACATATACAAGACAGAAGTTTTAAGAGGCACAGAACTTAGGTACTGATAATGCAATCATCAGGGGCAATGTGAAATTTAAAATCTAATTTTCAGAATGAAGCTCTCCATAATAGCAAAACTCTTAAATGTTCAAAGGAAATCCAGGGGTTTAGAGGTAAAGGAGCAAAAACTGACTCCATTTAGTCCTGATTGGAAGCCGGAGTCCTTAGAGTGGAGCAAAATCTTTTAAGACTTTTCATGTTGGTACATAAGATTTTGTGGTGGCTACATCAACGGGGACAGAACTTATTGGCATATGTGCAGGTATGTTCTCTATGGAAGCTTCAGTGCCCCCGTTGGGTTAGTACTGCCCTGTGCTGAGTAAAGGAGTCTTTCTTAAGACTAGTCTGAATCTTATTTTAAAAACAACATAAAGTTCTATGTCCCTTTAGTCTTGCTTTAGGAAACTGGTTTTCTGATACCCGATATGTCCTTATTAGTTCTTTTTCTTTTCAAATTTTCTTTATGTTTTCCTATCAGTCATTTTGGAACCATTTAACATTAAAAAGATCTATTCAGTAGTTTATGCTTTTGCCTTTGGAGTGCCCTATTTTGGCAAAATACATGACTAAACTAATCATGAGAACACAATTTTACAGAAAATCTGAGGAAGGATGAAAAGAAACCTTGGAACCTGCTAGATGAATTTAAGAGATTGAGTGGAAAAGGATACAATTTAGATATGGGAGAATACCATGTGTACATTACATTAAGTACTGATAAACCTTAGAGAAGCTTGGTGCTTTTCAGGACTCATGCCCAAAGAATCTAGATGGGTTGGCTTACTCAGGTCCCCACCTAAGTGAAAGCTCATTTATAAGTCCATGTTCAGTTCTGGTCACCTTTCAACTGGAAGAGGACTACTATTACCCCAGAGGCTATTCGACAGAATGATCTAAAGCTGATTCAAGTTTTGTGAAAACTCCTTGTTCCGAGGAATGAGGTTAAAAGTTTAGTCTCACTATACAAGAAAAGCTTGCCCAATAGAATTCTCAGTTAAGTGGAGTAAACAACATTAATGCAGCCTGAAGGCTTAGAAAGATGAAATGCAGTTAAAATCCAAACTGAAGCAGTAAAAGGAATCCAGGTGGGAGCTAGATCAGTGAACAAATAAAGCAAGCACAGGAAATAAGACACCACTCTTAGGTTCAAACAGCTTTAGTGTGAATGAAGTTGCAGAACAGGTATGATAATGACCTTTGAATGAACAAAAGAAATTGGGAGGGATGTAGCGTCAGGACAGGAAAGAGGGGTCGACAGCACAGACTTCAAGAACTGTCTTGTTAGTCCAAGGGTCCTTTTCCTGTTCAGCAAATTCTTTTGTTCTGTGTTCTTATCAATTCCACACCTTGCTTAAGTGAGAATGACAGACAAGCCATTCTTAATGATTTCCTAGCTTGTGAAACTATTTTGGTGTCAGAAAGAGAAAGGGTCATGTTTAACTTGTTATGAGGATTGAGCTTTCTTTTGGCTTGGTAAATTTTCCACTTTGATATGGCAATTTTTGTTAATATAGAAACAACTTTGCCTGTTTTGTGGTCTGCACAACGTTCCAGAAAAATGACACCTTGTGGCACCTTTTTAGGATAGGGCAACAAAGGCCAGTGTGGCTAGGGGCCCCAGACAGGCATTCCTTGCTATGTCAGCAGGACTGAGCCGGTATCTTCCTCCCACAGAGACAGAGCACATCCTCTCCTTGGCACACCCACTTGCCATTAGCACAGGGAACCATTGTTCCCCTGTGTCAAGAGCCAGTCACGCCCTGTGCCAGGACAATGCTTTGACTTTACCGTCCTAGTCTCTAAGTACTGGTTGTTTTCTTTTTTATTTCCTCCTGTGTGTAAAATTGCATGAAATGAAGTTTTTTTCTTTTGTCTGAAACAAGGTGTTTTACAGGATAGTTAATGTGACACGTGCACTTTCAATCTCTCTTTACTGGGGTTGTCCCAATCTCTGAAAGGTTGTACAACACATGGGCATTTGGTTCAAAATACAGGTACAACAAGTTCACAGGACCCTATTTTCACACTTAATATGTGTGTCATTAGGTAACCATCCATGTGAATATTTCTCTATGAAAATGCCACTTATCTTAGGTATATACTTCACATGTTGAGTTTTGCCACCATAATGAGAGGTTGGACCACATTGAAGCGATAATAACAAGCTAGAAGTTTTTATAAATCTAGGAAAGGAGGATGTTCTGTTCTAACAATCTGTAGGTCATTTCTTAATACATAAACCTGTGTATTTAGAAATGTATCCATCCATCCATCCACCCATCAATCAATATTTATTAAGTACCTACTGTAGTTTGTATTAGTCAAAGACACTTTTTAAAAAGTTCTTATCCTGAAAAAGTTCAGTTTGGTAAAGGGAGAAAAACATGTAAACAAATACATATAATAATTTATAATAAATGTTATAATTATGTGTAGCGTATAATGTAGATAAAAAAGAAGAAGTAAAAATTTCAGTGGTAGTGGTACATTGTCTAGAAAAAGAATCAAAGGCAAGATAGTACTTTGAGCTAAGGGAGGACATTCATATTTTACATTTGTGTGAGTGCATGGGTGCACTGAGGAGGCAAACAGCCTTCCACATCTTGAAATCCTGCAGGTCATGGAGGGCCCTGTTAATATCTGGGATCAGCCATCAAAGCAGGGGACTAACATGGTATCTGCCATTGGTATAAATTTCCATTCCTGAGACGAAATATTTCCGTGGGTGTGTTTTACCCTTGCTTTCCTTTTTAAAGCAATAGATTTTTGTGGTGAGAAGAACATTTCAAATTGAATTCACTGTATTCTGGTTTGGGAAATGCCTACTAAAAGATGCCAGAGAGCTCAGTGGAAAGCTTTGAAGGTTGGCTTCGGGCATTCAGTGATAGTATTTTCCCAGAGAGCTGGCCAAATGTGGCCCCACATTGGGTGGCCAGGAATCCTTACCACTTCAGTTGGTCGGTAGTATTTGAGATCCACAGTCACGTGAACTTTGCCGGTCTCTTTACATCTGCCCACTTCATTTTCATTCTTTCCTTCCCACCTGTAAAGAAGATAAACACCTAATCAGTCTTTAATTGCTTGGGAGCATTTGGCCATGCTGTCCCTCAGGATGTCTCAGCTTTTCCCTGCAGGAGTATATAAGCTCATTAACTATGGGAACACATGCTGAAGTTTAACCATGTTATTAGGGGAACAAGTGACTTTCAAAGCCTTTCCAGATCTGTTTAGAAAGGGTAGGGCTTCCCCACCCCCTCAACCGGCACCCTGCTTCACCTTTCTTTTTAAGAAAATCATGATAGGCTCAGAAGTGAGACTTTAGAAATGAACAGATTATTAAAAACAAGGATTTGGGCAATTTACAGGGAATTTAAATATTTTGCAATTCTTTAGACTATTCTTGACAAAGTCAATTATTATGAATTAATTTCTTCTCTCTCTCCTTTATTTATTTTTGTAGTTTTACCTATTCCATTATGGAATAAGTTTCATAATTAACTGTTCATTTCATCCTTGTATAATAAATATATAAATTTCCTTACTCTACCCAGTCATCAGTGGGTCTCATGAACAAATATCAGATGATTAAGTCTCTAAAAAGTACATAATTAATTGGTTTACTTCCAGCTAAGAGAGGGTATACTAGCATCTCCCTACCTCTATTATTCAGCTATGATGCTATTCCTTCCTTAAATATCTACAATTGGAAATGGTTAAGGACCCAACAATGGCCCACCCCAAAAGTCTGTAATGCACACTGCACAGGATTTGTTTCTGAGCTTCAAGGACCAGCTTTCCACTAGATTTCCATTCTATGTTCTCATTTTTAAAAGAAATAAAGACACTGGCTTAATGTTGACCTCTGAATTTCCAAAATCTAATATACAAACAGAAAATACTACATAAGTTGAAATATTTTTACAGATGAACCATTTTGGCAAAGAATGCTGTATAGATAGCTGAAGATGAATTCTGTATTTCTGAGCAATCATCCAAATGTTCAATAGAACATTTTGATCAATTCACTTTTTTTTTTTTTTTCCAATTCACTTTTTGATAGCATAAGGATAAAATTTCATCACTGGAGAAATAATTAGTTTATAAGAATGATAAATTTGCCAACAGACTCAAGGCAAATATGAAAATATCCTATAACATAGAGAACTATACCACAATATGTCGGACAATATAAAACTGTATTACTGGCATTTTTCTGGGTCTTTCATATTAATTGACTGAAAAAGGAATGTTTGGTAATTTACTTCTTTGGTTTAATCTTTTTTTGTTGACTACACTGATTTGGATCAGAGTGAAGTTTTTGGAAAATTCACCTGGAAATGGTATGTGGATGCTTTAGAGTGTGTAGACTAAAAATGCTGTAAAATCACAAAACCTAAACTGATGAGGAATCCTGTACATGTCTCACTAATAAAGACCATATTTTGGCTAATATCCAAAGTAGGGGAGAATAACTAGTAAACTCATAATTTTAAAAACTTACCCATCTAGTGCCCTGGCTGGTAGCACAGCGGACAAGGCGCCAGCCTGTGAACCCAAAGGTCGCAGGTTCGATTCCCAGTCAGGGCACATAACAAGGTTGCAAACCAGGTCTCCAGTCAGGTCTGTGGCTGGAGGCAGGTGAAAAGCAACCATACATTGATGTCTCTCTCCCTCTCTGCCTCTCTCCCTTCCCCTCTTTCTAAAAATAATGAAAATAAAATATTTAAAAAAAAAACAAAAAAAAAAAACTTACCCATCTAATTCTAAAGCCAGTTTTTCAAATGAAACCTTTTCTTTGGTTAGGTTTTCAGTAAATAAGAGGATATTTGTATTGTAAAAGCATGTTTTAATTTTATTTCTGTTTACATTTTATAGTTACAAAGAGAAACGAGTTTAACATATACCTTTAGGACAGTCTCCACAACTAAGCCAAAAGGGTTTATAAAAATACAGTCAATAATTTTGCTGTTTTCTCCAGTTGTTGCTAGGTATGTAATCTATAATGGATCATGCTGACTTATATACATACATATCTATAACACCATCTTTTATGTTGGTAAATCTGTTAGATATCACCAACTTGAGAACTAATAATTCAAATCTACCCATAATTTTTTGAAACTGCACACAAACATACATGTGTATTTAAATTGTTAAAATCTTGGGAAAAACTTGGAGAACTTTCCATGACTGGGGAAGTAACCTGTAGACAGGAAAGGAATGAAGCTAAGCCAACAGTGTGCCGACAGGGGCTAGCAAACTTTCTGCAAAGTGCCAAACAGTAAATATTTTAGGCTTTGTGAATCACAGACATACAATCTCTGTAACATTTTCTTCCTTTTCTCCTCCTCCTTCTGCTTTCTATTCTTCTTTCTCATTCCGTTTCTTTTCTTTTCATGGTCATTATCTTTTTTGTTTAAAGTACCTCTTACAACTATGTCCTTAGAGGACAATAAAAATCAGGCCTCCTGTGGGGTTTAGCCTGGAGGCCATAGGTTGCCCATCCTGCCTTAGGAGATGATATAATAATAGAGCCTCACTCTCAACTAAAGAACAGCATTAAATATTTTTTCACACCAACAGCTTGCATTGTTGGACCAGTTTGAACTTTCCTGCTGAAGATTCTCTTTGGTTGCTCTGTAGTCATATGCTAACAGTTGAAATTTGTAACAGCAGTTGAAATGAAAAAAGACTCAAGGAAGAAGGAAGGAACCTGCAAGTTGACTTGAGTTTGATGCTCTTTAGGCATGGGGGGGTGGGGTATGAGTTTCCCTGAACACAGACCTTCTTTGTGCCTGAAAACTGTCTGCTGGACTGCCATTCTGCAAAGGCTGACCAGTTCAAACAATCTCTAAGGGCATGATATTGCTCCTACAATTAATATAGCTGCACTGAATAATCAACTGTAACCAGGAAATGGCTCAAAACAGAACTAAATTGGCAAAAAAAGACTTTCTAATTTGCACTAGATCTATGTGAGGGCAGTAAGCAAAGGTTTAGGCCAAGGGCCAAAAAACATTCAGTAATAACAATACATGAAACACTTGTATTAACAAGTAGAAGGTAACAGCTAACTTGTCCTAACAAGCAATGTTATGACTCAAAGCTGAGCTGTGATGTTCATGAAATGACGATACCTTGAGTAGAGGATTTTGCTAATTAACAGGAATTGCTAACCACTAATTTGGATCAATAGCTCACTGAGCAGGAATCCTGTATAATTCCATTTTTAAAATAAATTGTTGGCTCCTAATAATCATTATAAAGAAATAGAAAGCTCTGAAGAATAGAAGACTTGTGCACAATAAGGTAAGATGAGGTGCTATTGAAACCTCAACTAGGAATCCCTATAAGGAACAAAAGCAAAGTCAACTGGGTAAGTCAAGTTTAAGAGGCACACCTAAATTTGGAGAGGGGAGGTGTCCTCTTCCTTGTAGCAACCTGAAAAATCACAAAAGCTCTTAGAAATTATTTTAAGAAATACTATTTCATTAGGACACAAATACAGAAATAGGTTTCAGAGTCTAAAATTTAGCAAATGACATAACTAACCTAAAATTATTAGGTTCTGGATAAAAATGGTCATTTGCACACAGTTTTACTCCTTCCCAAAACTCCTTTCAAAAGAGGAATAAATACAAAAGGGCTAAAAGGAAAGAAAAGAAAGAAACCAAATTATGGAAGCTAGAAAGCAGATGGATGAGTGTTAAACAATTTTGCAGGCGCCTTAGAAAACAGACTCCTACACCAGTTAGTTGTAAAGTCAAGAATGAACCAAATTTACATTTGTGGGAACCCCCAAATGTTTAGCAAGTGTGGGCTGATTACAACTCTGCTTGGATAGTATGATCCCAATACCATCTGAGATACAATGTCACTTGGCAACTGACTCACCCTTTCTGGAGAAAAAGGTCCCAGAATTAAAGGTTACTGGGCCCAGTGAAGGGTGGGGTCATTGTACTAAAAACAAGGAAAAGGTATGTATGTTACCTGTTGAGTTTCTGCAGCCAGCCCTAGAGTGCTGTCAGGCTAATCTCCTTCCAGGGAGGAGACTGTGGATTCTGGGCTTCGCTAAATGGCCTGTCAAGTCTTCCTATAGTGTCACAGTCAAATAGCTATATGTCCTCAGAAATTCCTTAGCTTTGTAAACCCCACTTTTAAATTTGAGCAGAAAACCAAAAATCAACAGACAGACATGTGAGGGAAACCATGTGTAGAAAAGACAGAAATCACAACAAACAAATGGATAAAAACAGCAACTTGAAAAAGAAAATAAACAGAGAAGATAATTAAAACAACAAACTCACACCACTAATAATATCTTCAGAGACACAAAGAAGATTATCAAAGGAACAAAAACAAGATATTCTATGACAAAGGACAATTTTAAAAAATTAGAAATTGAAAAAAGTCAGGAATTAGAAATTCAAGAGATTTTTAGGATAAAGATCCAAGATGGTGGCAGGTGGCAGGGGCAGGGGCAGGAAGCTATACTTACCTCTTCCCAGGACTAAATTGCAGCTACACCTGAATTATAGGAAAATCATCCTGAATAACCAACTGAAAACTAGCTGAAGAGAAGTCTTATAACCAAAAATTTACAAAAGAAGCCACATCAAGACTGGTGGAGATGTGAAAAGAGCTGGGCCCACTCCCCTGGAGGATGGCAGCTGAGGTTCTGGAGAAATATATCTCAGCTGCAAGGGGTTCCCTCTGAGAGTATAGGGTCTAAACCCCAAGCCAGGCTACCTCGTCCAGAGCACCAGAGCCAGGAATAGGTGCCTACATAACATTAGGTTGTGAAAAGCAGTGGGGTTTCTATCCACCAAGAAGAGATAGGAGTCCATTAGAGAAACAGGTTCACTCTTAAAGGGTCAATGCATAAAATTTCATTTGCAGCCACTCAACTTGTGCTATGGCGGAGGGAGGGCAGAGTGTGACTAAAGTCTGGGGTTTGAGCTTCTGGGAACAGAGCTGAAGGGACAGCTGACAGGATCCCTGTGCAGAGTTCCTATCTCAGACAGCAGATGTCATCTTTCTTTTCTTTTTTTTTCTTATCCTTACCCAAGGACATTTTAAAAATTGCTTTTATAGAGAGAGGATGGGAAAGAGAGTGAGAGAAACACTGATGTGAGAGAGAAACATCAACTAGCTGTTTCCTGTACACTTCCCAGTTGGGGATCCAACCTGCAACCCAGTTATGTGCCCTGACCAGGAATGAAACCTACAACCTTTTGGTGGAGGAGATGATTTTCCAACAAAGTGGCCATATCTGCCAAAGGTCATCTTTCTTCACTTTCTTCCATATGGCATCAGCCTGGGGGAAAGCAACAGCTCCATCTACTCAACTCTCTTTTGCCCCACCCTGTGGAGCTGACACTTTGCTGAGGAGTAGTCAGAGGCACTTTTAGTGATTTAGCCTAACAGGTACCTGGCAGGCTGAGGTGGAGCTCAGGGTACCTTGGGACTTTTGCTGACCTATCCATGGGCCCAATGATGGTTAAAGCTTGCCTTGGCTGCAGCTTGGTCCTTCCCATGTGCATCCAGTCCCAGCAGAGGGAGCTACAAACAGTGGATCACTTATAGCTCCAAACAGGTTGCCCAGGGCCAGTCATAGGCAGCATCTTATATTGGCCTACACCAGAGTCCCTTCTAAGAGGCCCAGAACCAACACAATAAGTGACCAGCTTCAGACAACATCAGAACAGGACCAACAAGGTTCATGCGCAGCATATCCAAAGAGAGAGCTCAGCAGGCCTCAAGGGAGATTTTGTTTTGTGTGGCCAACACCAGTGCAGCAGCAGCCTCAAAGTCAGCCAGCCTGAGGGTTGATCCCGTACATGAACAGGCCAATATCAAGACTCAATTACAACAAAAGGGGCCATATAACCCACATAAGGGACATTCACCCACCTCAGGTGATCAAGGAAATTGGACCACTGGACCACGTTGGATATCTACTACATAAGGCTATCCTACAAAAACTGCGTGTCACAGCAAATGCTATCTATACATAAGAAAAAATCCCCACAAAGATGCAGCTAAAATGGGGAGACAAAGAAGCAGGCTTCAAAAGAAAGAATAGAAGAAATTTCTAGGAAAAGAGCTAAATGAAATGGAGGCAAACAATTGCTCAGAGTTCAAAGTAATGGTTATAAAAATGCTCAATAGCATGTAAAATGGCATAGACATCATAAAAAATAGTCGGAAATGAGAAATATAGTATCTGAAATGAAGAATACACAAGAAGGAATAAACAGTACGTTAGATGACACATAGGATCAAAACAGAAATTTGAAAAACAAGGTATCAAAAACACCTAATAAGAGCAGGAAAAAAAAAAAAGAATGAAAAAATGAGGATAGTTTACAGGATCTTGAGAATGTATTTGAATAAATAATGACTGAAAACTTTTTTAACTTGCTGAAGAAAAAATACACATATGTCCAGGAAGTGCAGAGAGTCTCAAAAAAGACAGACTCAAAGAGGCCCACACTGGGACACATCATACTTAAAATGACAAAAGTTAAAGACAAAGATAGAATCTTAAAAGCTACAAGAGAAAGGCAGTTACATACAAGGGAACTCCCATACGACTGTCAGATGGTTTTTCAACAGAAACACTTCAGTCCAGAAGGGAATGGCATGAAATATTCAAAATAATGATAAAACCAAGTACCTACAATCAAAACTACATACCCAGAAAG
>PVIW01001871.1:84339-258194 GCA_004026585.1 Noctilio leporinus
AAAAAAAAAAAAAAAAAAAAAAAAAAAAGCAACCCCAAAAAACTACAAAAGGAATTTGTTACCACTAGACCAGTATTATAACAAATGTTAAAGGGCCTCCTTGAGAAGAACAAGGAGAAGCAGGAGGAATAGAAGGAGGAGGAGGAAGAGGAGGAACAAAAAGAAGAACAAGAAAAAAAAAGAAAACAGAAAAACATAGGTTAAAGAATAAAATGGCAATAAATACATACCTATCAATAATCACTTTAAATGCAAATGAATTAAATGCTCTAATTAAAAGATATTGGGTAGCTGGATAGATAAAGAAACAAGGTTCATCTATATGCTATCTACAAGAGACCTACCTTAGAATGAAAGATATACATGGAGTAAAAGTAAAGGAATGGAAGAGCTACTTCATACAAATAGAAAAGAAAAGAAAAGAAAAGCTGGGGTAGCAGTACTTATATCTGACAACAAAGACCTTAAAACAAAGGTTATAATATTAAGAGACAAGAACGGATACTAATAATGATGAAGGAGATACAAAAGGATAGTACCCTTGTAAACATTTATCCACCCAATGGAGGAGAATTTAAACATGTAAAATAAACTTTGATGAACATAAAAGGAAGGGTTGACAATAATACAATAATAGAGGGGATTTTAACACTCCATTGACTTCAATAGATAGAACCTCCAGATAGAAAATCAACAAGGTAATAGCGGCCCTAAATGACACGCTAGATCAGATGAATTTCATTGATATCTTCAGAGAACTTACTCCAAACCAGCAAATATATATTCTTTTCAAGTGCCATGGAACATTTTCTAGGATAGATCATATGTTAGGACACAAAGAAAGTTTCAATGAATTTAAGAAGACTGAAATCAAATCAAGCATCTTTTCTGACCATAATGGTATGAAAGCAATCACAAGAAAAAAGAAAGAAAGAAAGAAAAAAAAAAAAACAAAGACATGGAGGATAAATAACAAATTATTAAAAAATGAGATCAGCCCGGGGTTGCTGCTGTCAGCATGAGTTCCACGAAGTTCAACAAAGGCCCTTCATAGGGGCTTTTGGCCGACGCCAAGAACTGGTTCCTATCCAAATATGACCTCAGAAGGAGGCAGAACTCCGCAGCTGGATCGAGGGACTCACAGGACTATCTATTGGTTCTGACTTCCAGAAGGGTCTGAAGGACAGGCTTATCTGGTGCACACTCATGAATAACCTGTAGCCTGGCTCAGTCCCTAAGATCAACCGCTCCATGCAAAACTGGCACCAGCTAGAAAAACTCTCCAACTTCATCAAAGCCATGGTCAGCTATGGCATGAACTCTGTGGACCCTGTTCGAGGCCTGTGGACCTGTTTGAGAATGGAAACAAGACACAGGTGCAGGTGTCTCTTCTGGCTCTGGCAGAGAAGGCCAAGACAAAGGGGCTGCAGAGTGGTGTGGAAATCAGTATCAAGTACTCGGAAAAGGCGGGCCAATGCATCACTGGGCTCCAGATGGTTATCAACAAGTGTGCCTGCCAGTCAGGCATGATGGCATATGGTACCAGAAGACATCTGTATGACCCCAAAAACCATATCCTGCCACCCATGGACCACTCAACCCTCGGCCTCCAAATGGGCACCAACAAGTGTGCCAGCCAGGTGGGCCTGATGACTCCTGGGACACGGCATCACATCTATGACACCACGTTGGGGACCGACAAGTGTGACAATTTTTCCATGTCTCTGCAAATGGGCTACACACAGGGCGCCAACCAGAGTGGCCAGGTCTTTGGTTTGGGCCGGCAGATATACGACCCCAAGTACTGCCCACAAGGCCCAGGGGCTGATGGAGCTCCAGGGTCAGCAGGTGACTGCTTCCCTGCTAAGCCCAGGGAAGGACCCTGAATACCCTACCTACAACCAAGAGGAGGCAGGCTATTGAGGCACCCCAACCTTGTGGGGTACCTCCCTATATCATCACCCCATCTGGGAGATCGAGTTGTTCTGTGTCTTCATCTTATTTTTCTATGTGTTTAAGTTCTTCCAGCTGAGGGTATGTGAAGGGAAAGATTCAGATCCTTGTTGGGTAGGGAGTCCCTGCCAGGGCACATCCAGGTAGCAAATTTCCCAGTAGGCTTTGGGCAAAGCTGTGGGGGAGGGGGAGAAGAATATTGTGCAGGAAGGGAAACTGGCCCCAAGTGGCTTCTGGTTGCTCTGCCCCTCTTCCCTTTTCTCTGCTGATCAGTTTGTGGTTTCTGTACACACAAAAGTTATAGGCAGTTTTGACAAAACAAAATAATTTGGGGGGTATAGTGGGAGAGGGTTTATTGGGAAGAAAGCCCCTTAGGAGAGGGCCAGGCCACAGTCCACAGATATTTTACACATCATAAGAGACTGGATTTCCCTAGGACCCTTCCAGGGGCCCAGTGAGGAAGCAGGCCCAGACTAGAGAGTGGAGTTCTGAGTGGCTGAGGCAAAGCCAGAACTCCCTTCCATACTAGTCCCTTCTCTCCCATGAAGTATTGCACAGGGACCCCCACCAGGAGGCCCTCTCTGGGAATCTGGGACCAACCCCATCCAGGAGCTGTGGGGGACAAGAGATAATGTGAAATACCAACTGTGGACCAAAGGCAATAAAAACCTTTTTAACAAAAATAAAAACAAAAACAAAAACAAACAGAGAGAGAGAGAGAGAGAGAGAGAGAGAGAGAGAGAGAGAGATCAAATTACCTGGAAACAAATGAAAATGAGAACACAAACACCCAAAATCTATGGGACATAGCAAGAGATGTCCTGAGAGGAAAATTCATAGCATTACAAGCATATCTCAAGAAACATGAAAAATAAACAATCTAAGTATACTTAAAAAAAAACAAAGCCCAAAATAAGTAGAAGGAAGGAAATAATAAAGAACAGAAACAAACCAAAAAATAAAAAGAGAAAAGAATCTAAAAAAAAAAAAAAACCCCACAAACAAACAAACAAAATAATACAAAGGATCAATGAATCCAATACCTGGTTCTTTGAAAAGATAAACAATATTGACAAACTTTTACCCAAACTCAGATAGAAAAAGAAAGAGGGCCCAAATAAAATCAGAAATAAAGAAGTAACAAGTGACTCCAAAGAAATACAAAGGATTGTAAAATAAACTTTACAAATGAATATATGCCAACAAATTGGACAATGTGGATGAAATGGATAAATTCCTAGTAACATAATCTTCCAAAACTGAATTAGGAAGAATCAGAGAAACTGAATGGATAGGTTACAATTAGTGAAACTGAAGGCATAATTAAAAAAACTTTCAACAAGCAAAATTCCAGGGCTGAAGGCTTCATAGGTGAATTTTACTAAATATTCCAAAAATATCCTAAGGCCTATTTTTTTGAAACTATTCCACAAAGTTCCAGAAGAATAAAGACTCTAAAACTCATTTTACTATTTGTAATTCCAAAAGCAGACAAAGACATTATAAAGAGAGGAAATTATAGGCCAATATCCCAATGAACATATATGCTAAAATCCTCAGCAAAATATTAGTAACCAGATCCATAGATACATTAAAAAGATCATACACCATGATCAAGTGGGATTTATTCCTGGGATGCAAGGTTCATAGAATTTCTGCAAACCAATAAGCATGATACACTACATAAATAAAATGAAGGATAAAATCCATATGATCATATCAATAGATGCAGAAAAAAGCATTTGATAAATTCCAGTATCCGTATATGATTTAAAAAATTAAGTAAACTGGGAATAGAGGTGACATACCAATATGCAATAAAGGCCATATATATGATAAATCCACTGACAGCAACATACTCAATGGGCAAAAACTACAAGCATACCCCTTAAGATCAGGACAAAGACAGGGATGTCCGCTTTTACCTCTCTTATTCAACATAGTACTGGAAGTCTTAGCCACAGCAATCAAGCAAGAAATAAAATGGATTCAAATTGGAAAGAAAGAAGTAAAAATGTCATTCTTTGCAGATGACATGATACTATATGTAGAGAACTTTAATTTTCCACCAAGAAACTACTAGACCTGTTAAATGAATTCAGTAAAGTAGCATGATACAAAATTAATATCCAGAAATCAGTAGCATGTTTATACGCAAATAATATATTATCAAAAGGAAAATTAAGGAAATAATCTCACAATTAAAAAAATATATAATATACCTAGGAATAAATTTAATCAATGATGTAAAAGGCCTATACTTGAAAAATTATAAGAAACTGAAGAAAGTGGCAGTATATACTGTGTTCAGGGGTAGGATTAACATCATTAAAATGTCCATACTATCCCAAGAAATCTATAGATTCAATGCAATTTCTATCAAGATACCAATGTTGTATTTCATAGAACTAGAACAATATTCCAAAAATTTATATGGAATTGTACAAGACCCTGAATAGTAACAGCAATCCTGAGAAAGAACAAAGTTGGAGGAATCATGTTACCTGATATCTGACTATAATGTAAGGCCATAGTAATCAAAACCACATGTACTGGTCTAAAGAAAGACATAATGATCAATGGAACAAAAGAGAGCCCAGAAATAAACCCATAGCTTTATAATCAATTAATATTTGATAAAGGAGGCAAAAGCATAAAATGGGGTAAAGATAGTCCATTCAATAAAATAGTGTGGGGAATATTGGACAGATATCTGCAAAAACAAAACAAAAAGAAAACAAAGTGAAACTAGACTACCTTCCTACACCATACACAAGAATAAACTCAAAATGGTTTAAAGACTTAAATGTTATATTCAAAACCATAAAAATAATAGAAGAAAATATAGTAGTAAAATCTCGGACATTGATCATAGCAATATTTTTTCTAGTATATCTCCTCAGGCAAGGGAAAGGAAAGAAAAAAGAAAGAAATCGAACTACCTCAAAATAAGAAGTTTTTGCACAGCAAAAGAAACCATCAACAAAGTGAATGACTAACCACTGAATGGAAGAACATATTACCAGATATATTTGATAAAGGGTTAGTACTCAAAATTTATTAAGAACTTATAAAACTCAACACCATCCCAGCCAGGGCACATAACCAGGTTGCAAGCCAGGTCTCCGGACAGGTCCACAGCTGGAGGCAGGTGAAATGCAACCATATACTGATGTCTTTCTCCCTCTCTGTCTCTCTCCCTTCCCCTCTCTCTAAAAATAATAAATAAAATCTTTTAAAAAATTAAAAAACCCTCAACACCAAAAAAACAAAAACAAAAACAAAAAACAATCAATTAGCCAATGGGCAAAGATTTTGAATAGACATTTCTCCAGAGAGGACATACAGATGGTGAATAGACATATGAAAAGATGGTCAATGTCATTAATCATCAGAGAAAAGCAAATTAAAACTGCAATGAGATACCACCTCATACCTGTCAGAATGGCTGGCTATCATCAATAAATCAACAAATAACAAGTGCTGATGAGGATGTGGAGAGAAGGGAACACTAGTGCACTGTTGATGGGAATGCAGATTAGTGCAACTATTATGGAAAACAGCACTGAGTTACCTCAAAAGATTAAAAATAAAACTCCGTTTTAAACCAGCAATTCCACTTCTGGGCATTTATCTGACAACATCTGAAACATTAATTTGAAAGAATATGTGCACTCTTCTGGTCACTGCAGCAATGGTCAAGATTTGGAAGCAGCCCAAGTGTCCATCAGTAGAGGAGTAAATAAAAGTCTTTTTTTTCTTTTTAAGATATCTGTGCTATAGCCTTGACCAGTGTGGCTCAGTTTTGGGGCATCTTTCCATAAGGCAGAAGGTTACTAGTTCAATGCCTAATTTGTGGGTTTGGTCCCCATTTGGGAGTATGCAAAAGGCAACAGGTCAATTTTCTCTCCCATTGACGTTTCTCTTCCCCTCTCCCTCTCTTCACCTCTCTCTAAATATAAATAAATATAATCTTTAAAGAAAAGCTGTATTACATTTATACAATGGAAATTACTCAGCCATAAAAAGAAGAAAATTTTACCTTTTGTGACAGCTTGGATGGACACGGAGAGCATTATGTTAAGTGAAAATAAGCCAATCAGAGAAAGACGAACACCATATGATTTCACGCATATGTGGAATAATAAAATGAGCTAACAAGCAAAGTAGAGATAGATTAATAGAGAATAGACTAACACCGTTTTGGGCGGCATAGGAGGGACTAAGCAAAAATAATAATAAAAAGAAAAATCTCATGGACATGCACAAGGTGATTGCTTTGGGGGAGTGTGGGTGGAGAGAGGTGGAGGAGGGTACTTGACTTGGGGTGGTGAGTACACAATACAGTGTATGTATGGTATGCTGTAAAGTTGTGCACCTAAAACTTGTATGATTTTGTTAATCAGTGTCACCCCAATAAATCAATAAAAAGGAAAAAAGAAAAAAAGATATCAAAGACAAAGTTGAGGAAATCTCCCAAAGAGAGCAAAAAGCTGTAGGTATGAACAACCAAAGGAAGATTAAAAAAAAAATCAGAAGATGGCCTCAAGAGGTCAGTATAATAAGATTTCCAGAAAGTACAGGGGAAAAAATGGAGCAAATAATTATTTAAAAATAAATCAAGAAAATTGATCAGAGCAATAGAACATACCTTTCCAGACAGGAAGGGTGCCCCTTCCCGAAAATGTCCCAAATAAAGGGTGGGACTAGACCCACATACCATGAAATTCAGAACACTGGGACAAAGAGAAGGTCTGATAGACCTGCAGGGAGTCAGAATAGTTCTTCAAATTAAAAGGCAACAGAGCCACACCTTCCAAGTTTTGAAGGAGAGTTATTTCCAAACTAGAAATATACCATATATCAACTACCTTATTAATTTTGTGGACAGAATAAAGATATTTTTTGATATGTAGCAGATCCGTAAATAATGTTTCATTATAACACTGATCAAACAAACAAACAAACAAATGATTACTGGCTGGGATCACTGTTTGGGGTCTGCATGTCCTCGCACATTGGTGAAGATTTTTTCTCTGGGGACTCTGGTTTCCTCCTAAATCCCAGAGCTGTGCATGTGCCTGCACTGTCCTGTGTATGTGGGTGTGAGTATGAGTGTGAGATGTGCCTGCAACAGAAGGGCATTCTGTCTAGGGTGGGACCTGCCTGGGCTCTCAGGGGCCTGGATGGGCTTCTGCCACCTGCGACCCTGAACTGGAATGAGTGGATTAAAGAAGAATGATTTTACTTGCTTTTATTTATCTTTCTTAAATGTAGGTATACCTTACAGTTATTTCAGTGTTTAATAACAGAAGATTTTAGGGTCTTTATTTAGAAGTTTGGTGATATTTTTGTGACCAGAGATATGCTGTAGGAACTTGACTTTTGTTGATATCAATTAGCCTGTGGTAAAATTGTTTTTGTTATATGTCCTTTTGCTTAAAGTCACAGTTTCCAAGGTCCTGTGACAACATTATGTGAAGACTTACTTTACTTGGTCAAAAAATATCTGTTTTCCATGCACCATTCTCAGAAACATCATTAAGGTTTTGTTTCATCAAACCAAGGACACTTTAAAAAGATGCAAGAAATAGAGGATCCAAGTCTGGGGTAGCTAAGAGAACCTTCCAAATGGGCATGAAGGCAGATCAGGTCAGAAGGTTCTAGAGGGCCTGCTACAGAAAAGCATAAATGATATGATAAATGAAGCATAAATGAATCAGCATGGCTGATTCCAAAGTGATTTAGGGAGCTAGGGCCAAGTTTGGGGCAGTTGGTGATAAATATATAGAAAATAATTATTACCTTTATGATAAAAATGACAACTGTACAGAAAAGAAAAATTGTTGTTTACTAGAATGAATACCATTGATCAGTCATGATAATATGACATTAAGCTAACCTAATATTAAAATATAACAATAGAGTATTAAGAGAAAGGAGGGATGAGGCAAGGGAAGAAAAAGAAAACAAAACCATTGTTTTGAATAAAAGGAGGCCAATAGATAATATCTAGAAGGAAAAAAATCAAGAGCAAGAAATAAATAGGTAACTTAGAAAGGTGGAGGTAAATGTGAAACTAGCGGCTAAAAACAGTGTAACAGAGTACAGTGGGATTTCCAGAGAGAGGACAGAAAAACAGAGAGCGCAGAAAACTCTTCTTGAGGCAAATTAGGACAACTGACCAGAGCAGAAGAGCATACACATGTGTAGATGAAAAGGGCCGACAGACTTTCTCAAATAGCAGACAAGTTGTGAAAATGGAAAGGTGTGGGGAGGGTCAGGGGTAGGATATTGCTGGGTTTCCTGACAATTCCTGTGGAATGACTGGTGTTTACATTATGTACTAAATTAAGTGGAAACAAACGATAGTGAGGGAAAAACCTCATTACAAACGCAAGTATCACAAACCACAGACTATGACTGGTAGCTCCTTTTACATGGCCTGTCACGGCTTTGTGCCCATTTCCCCTAAAAACCCAGTGCTTCCTTCCCCCAGATTTCCTCTCTGGGGGAAACCAGAAAACTCTGCCTTCTGGACAACCAGAAAAGCTGAAGTGTTTGGAGCCATTGACACTCTGCTGCTACATCCTGCATAGAGGAAACCATCCACAGGGCAGGCAAATCCAGGGTGCAAAGTTCCGTTGGGTTTTTGTCCTTGGGGATGTTAGGAATAGCAGCTTTGATGGAGACCATAGGGCAGGGGTAGACTGGTATGAGGTGATGGGGGAAGGGAGCTGAGGAAAGGGGGACAGTGCAGAAAGGCAACTCTGGTACATTTTGGCAGAGCAGGGAAATGAGAGGGAGGGCAGGGCCTGGGCAGAATGAGTGTTTGTGAGAGTACATTTTAAAAAGATGCTTGGGTTTGAAAATGTCAAGGTGTTGATGGGAAGAAGCTATGCAGAAGGGCTGAGCACAGAGGAGGGAGGGATAGCTGACAGTTTCTTGAGAAGGCAGGAGGAGGCGCTGTTCCCAGAATGTGAGACCTGAGAAAGAGCAGAGTATAATTTTTAAGTTCACGGACCACTGTTTTAATTACAAAACTACTCTGATTTTTAAACGCTAGTGCAAAGGATAATACTGTGTATATACGAGAACTTAAGTTGCACACAGGTCTTTCAGGTTGCTATTGAAATGGAAACTCCTTTGTCTCCGAGATTCACACTCAGTTTTTTCCATTTTATTTATATCAATAATGACGACTTATTAAATAATGGGTTTGCAGGTCTTATGCTGTAGTTAATAAATAAATAATTACAACAAAAAAAGAAAATTTAAATTCATTTTATACTGTTCATGTAGAAGTCTATTCACGTCACATGTTAGAGTAATGGGGACCTTTCTTCTGTGCTGTCCACGTAATGGGCCTCCTGTAAATGTCAGCTGATGATGACTCCCCACACCAGCATTCAGGCAGGAAGTACAATCTGCAGTTTCTACAGTATGTGCGGGAAAAGGAGTTTCCCTTCTATCTCACAAACTTTAAAGGGTGGAGTGCCCTCTTAAAAGGACACCATCGTTTTCATGGGGAGGCCCCCCCAAACATTTTTCATAGGAGTTGCCAACTGGTCAATATTTCCCTTGCTTTCTTCTTTCCATCGGTATTACTGAGAAATTATTAAACAGAGAGGCTCTATTTTCAAATTGTCCTTTGTTTTGCTTTATCATTAGGCAATCAGACTGATATAAGTAACTCAAGGTAAACATCTGTATGGTTGTGAATAATGAGGGTGGCTCAAAAGAGCAAATAATTAAAAAAAGACCAGAGGCTGTTCTCAGCTTTAAATGTATTTAAGGAGATTCAAACACACAGCTACCTTTTATACGAGCCTTAGTGTTTCTATGCTATCTTTTCCATGGGTTGCTAACTGTGCTCTTTCCCTCTGCTTTATTTTAACTCAACTAAGGTGTCCTGTTCCCAAAGAATACAGGTGGAGTTTTTCCTGCTTTACAGGAATAAGCAAAATATATGGAGGTCTTACTAAGGGGCCATGGTGGGAAGGTAGCAATCAACATAAGGCCTAGTGCTCAAGTTCTGTATGAGTCTCAGCTGTAGTTCAGCGCCTTCTGTTATCTGCACCTCCTCTTTTTGGCCAACCTTATCTATGTATCTACCTTCCTCCCATTTCCCACACATCTGCACTGAATACCTACTTAGTGTCAGGTGCCAAGAACATATATGAGTAAATAAGATATGGTCTTTGTCCTTCAGAGGCTTGAAGTACAGTGGCTACTACAATGTCATGTATGGTGATGATAGAAGGTAGACAGGGAGCTGTTAGAGGATCAGAAAGAGCACCTGGCAAGACCTGGTTGCAGGTAGGGTGTCAGCCATAGGGAGGATCTCAGCCTAAGCTGAGACCCAGAGAATGAGTATGGGTAAGTTGAAGGAATATAGTAGGTGTGGGTACCTCTTGTCTCCAATGTGGTCAGGCTGGTCCAACCCAGTTTATCTGCTTGCCCATCGCCCACATACAGTTTAATAACTCTGCCTCCATGCCTTTTCTCATGCCATTCCACCCACTTGAAATGCTTTTCTTCTTTTTAAAAAAGATTTTATTTACTTATTTTCAGAGAGAGGGGACCTGGCCCACAACCTAGGCATGCGCTCTAACCCGTAATTGAACTGGTGACCTTTTGGTTCACAAGTTGGTGCTCAATCCACTGCGCCACCCAGCCAGGCTCCTTCTTAACTATAATCCATAACTCCCACTCTGGCCAAGGGCCCATTTAAATCTACCTTTCTACAGATACCACTCCAATCTTGATCATTGTGTTAATACTTCAGTATGGATATAAATTTGCAAACGCCATCATCTATTTGTATATATTTGTAAACAATGTGTTGTTATTGTCATGCAGTTAGAGCCTACACTTCTCAAGGACAAGAAAATGCCCCTTGATGAGTTTGGCTTTGAGAAAAAAGTGAAGAGGGTAGAGAGCACACTTACTGAGCATCTACTATGTCTCAGGTACTATGTTGGCCATTTAATTAGGTAACATATAGAGGCAGCAGTTATTTTGAGGATCTAATGAACCCTTAGTAAAATAATTTAAATTGACCTGCTACCTAGGTCAACCTGCATTAACTGTATCTGAAATGGAATGAGGGCTGCCCCAGCCTTCCAGAAACAGCATGACATCAGGGCTCAAATTAGATCCTAGATATGCTAATAGTTCAAAACCTGTTGCTTCAAAAAAGGTTCACATCACTTTAGGATGTTATATTTTGTTTTGCATGGGTTAAAACCCCAAGTATCTTTATAACCCCAAGTTATAAACATAAAATGACAGTAGGGCTTAAATTTCCACCGAGACAGGGGAGCGTACAAAGACAAAAAAGAAAGAAAGGAGGGAGGGAGGGAGGGAAAGAAATTCTCTTTCAGGAATCATGTTCAGCCACAGAAATACAGGATTCATACCCAGAACTTTCACACACTGGCTTCCTCCTCTCTTAGTCCTCTGCATGCTCATTCTCAGGGACAGAGGCCAGAAATCCCACCCTCCATGAAACAATTCACACTATTAGGGAAAGAATATGCATGAACACAAAATGTCTTGTTATATCAGCCAGGAGGATTTTAGAAAGGAGTTTCTTCTTAAGTAAATAATTGTTGCCTTTGTTATTTTTATTGAAAATGCATGATGAGTATTTCCATAGGCTGCAACCTCTGTCCCTCACTCCAAACAGATGATGGTTGTCACATGGTTGAGGCTACTCTTAACAACTTTCTTTTCAAAATTTAACAAGATTAATGACAGAAAAATAGTTAAGAAGAGGGTTTGCCTCCTTGGTTTATGCTATTACTTTAATTGTAGGAGAAAAGTGTTTCCTTTTCACATTACTTAGTATAAGTGGATGCGAAAGTGAAAACACGCACAGGTGCACGCATACACACCCCAAAATCAACAATGCAAGCTTCTTCAAATAAACAAACACACACCCTGTAATGTTCTTAGAAAAACCATTTGTGGTCATAAGGGCACCTTCTCAATACTAATGGCCAATTGGGATTTTAATGGTCAAACATTACCTTAAATTTTATCAGGATGGTGCCTACTGCTGAGCTGCTCCCTGGAATATTATCTACTAATCAAAACTCAAATGAATTATTTTCTAATAAATTCAAAGCAAAATTTACTTAAATGATGTCAGACTTCAAGAGCAAACATTTGTGCCAATTTTAAATATATAGATAGCAATACATTTGGCAAGCGTTTTCAGTGAAAATTACAACAGATATTTTCAAAAACAGTAGTGACAACAGATCGTAAAACACCTACTTGAGTGTTCCAGTTATTGACTGGGGAGTCTAATATGAAAGGACTTACAGAAAGTCCAGAAGTTTAGAGAAAATATCTCTCACCCTTCTTTAAACACATAAAACACAGGTAAAAATGGCTGGAAAGAAGGTTTTTTGTCTTACTTGATGGCCCAACTCATTAAGCTCTCCTTTACACTCTCAATCTACTTGTGCATGACACTGCTGATTCTGTCTGCCTTTAGTCAGTCCCTCCTCCCTATCTCCCCATGCCTTTGTATCAATTCAGATTCTCTTCCGCCTTTCTCAGGAGTTTCCTGGAATGGTGGCCTCCCCAGAGCTGTCATCACCATCTGAGAAGGGATCATGCAGCTCACCTAACCTGGGGAAGTGTGGTGACCACAGCATTTTTGGAAGGACTTTCTGACTAGCTGGCATTTGGATATCCATTCGGGCTCAGTTGAGTAGGTATTATAGAGGACCTTGTGCAGGCCAGTTGCTGTGAGCACTGTGAACACACTGGTGATGAGACAGGCACTGGGCCTTGTTCCTTCCTTCACAATTGCAGTTTCTAAAGGACAGGATGCACTCAAGGAATTAGGGGTGATGCTACAAGTTCTAGTAACAGACCAAAATTACATATAGTGAAAGTTATCCTTCAAATCTTACTTCTTCCAACAGAACTTGGGTTCTTGAATGCTCAAAAGCCAAGGTTTATTATCTTTTGCTCTCTGCATTATGGTTGGGGCTTCTCTTTCCCAGCGGCATGCTGGCCTAGGGATAATCTGGCAAGTTGCTTATAATGGGACTCCACTGTTTACATGCAACCTTAACATCACAAAGTTATTAGATGTTTGATGGATATATACAGGGAGGGTGAAAAGTGCAATATGTTTTGTTTTGGAATTACTCAGTTTAGATCCTGGCTCTAATCACTCTCCAGCTGAGTAACTGTCCTATGGTAGTTAATTTCACTGTGCCTCTTTCCTTCTCTGTGAAACATATCACAGTCTTGAAATTAAACTGAATAGGTATGCAGCACAGGGCATACTTTTGAGCTATAATGATTGAGCATACTGTTCTTCTCTACCTAGTAGCACATTTTGCCTTTATTCTAGAAATAACATTTTCCTGTTGGTGGAGGCTCCTGCTACTCTCTCACTCAAACCCATGGATTTCTGTAGGCTTTCAAGTACAGGATTCTCTCTCCCTGGCAACAAGACAAGGCCTAAAGGCTTGCCCCATACTCTGGGTTCCATGATTGGTCTAGAGATAGTCACAGGAACCAATGGGGACAGCCAGAATCCTTCCCCAAGATTTCTCTTAAGTGATAACTATCAGAAAATATTCTATTTCTCTCTGCCTATAATAGGGGATGTCCCTAGAGACACTGTCAACAATATCTTCTATCATAGGGACATGCAGAAGGAATTAAGGGGGCAGTCCAAGAGCAGTAGAGCCAAAAAGCAGAGACCCACAACAAAGGTCCAGATCCCGGACATGAGGGTTCCCATGGCTACTCTGGGTTCAGTTTCAAGTCCTTTAAAAACAAAAGAATTCTGACTAGTAAAATGTTCATTTACATTTTTTTCTAATATAAATACCTTCATTATACTTAAGGTTTTGTTTTATTAGCATGGATACTTCTCAAGTTAAAAAATACAAGTCCCTCTGAATTAGTGTGGTAAGCATCTGGATTCTAAGAAGCATGGTTCAGAGACTGCAGAGATCTACAAATGGGTTGGTGAGACAGCTCCAGAGCAGGCCAGGTAGGCAGGCTGAGGTCAGCTCTGGGCAGGGGCGGCTCTGCCCAGAGAGGCTGCTCTGATTGAAGACAGCTTCAGGCTGCTCGTTGACTGGATATTTTAGGGGCAAATAGTGAGGACAGTAAGAGCAAACATGGGAGGTCTGAGGAGCTGAGCTCTTGGAGGGGAAGGACTGTGTGAGAGCTGTGGAGGTGGTGACTGAGAGAGCTGAAATGCAGCCACCAGAAACTGAGTCAGAGGGTGGGGGGCAAGAGATTCCCCGCCAATGGCGTCAGGCAGAAGTGCCCAGGAGTCAACAGCATAAAAACAGAGAGGCAGCTACCACCAGTGGAGTGGGCAACTTGGACCTGGGCAGAAAGAGAGGCCCCCCACAAAGCATGCCAACTCTCATGGCGCCCTCAATGCAGAATCTGCAAAACAGGAGGTCACCGCTCTCAAAAACAGTGTGCCACCAGCTGCAGAGCCTGCCTCGGAGCCCACACAGCCAATGGCAGCACACTGCCACCCTTGGAGCCAAGAGCCCACCTTGCAGAACCAGCAGTGAAGGGAGTGGCCGCCACCCCCACCCCCACCCCCACCCCCAACACCCACCTCCCCTTTGCAGAACCAGTGGTGCGCGGCTGCTGGAGGTTTAGCTTACTGGGAGCTGGCCATTTGGAACCAGCCTTTCTCCACCTTAACTAAGTGCTCATTGAAGGCCAATAGGGAGATAGGTGCAGCATTTTTACAAACCTAGTTACAAACCTAACTTAGCTATAAATCTAAGGGAGGTTATAAATCACTTCCCTGTCGTCCAAACATCTCTAAATCTCTACTTCTCTCTTTTTTACCTTGCTATCTCATCTCACCTATAGAAATTATAACTCATATGTGTTGATACTGCTGTGGTGAAACTTATTCACCAACTGGATTCATATTTTTTTCTAATTCAACTTCCTTATGGTAGTTTTTTTACATATTTTTGTTCTCTCACACAGTATATATTTGGATATATATAAGTGTAAATATATATAACTTCTGATTAGGCTTAATACTGTACTCGTATTTTCTGACTCGTACTTTCTCCCTGGATTCTGATTCTTCCCCCACCCATTTCTATATGAGTTAAAGTTTGCTTTCTTGTGCGCATCCCCCTACCACTTCCACCACTATCTTTGCTACTCCTTTGCAAAATTATCTACATTTCAGTCAACTCAATTGTTTTTTCTCTTTTATAATAGTCTTACTATATTTACATTCTTATCAAGACTGGCTCATTTGCAGTTGATTAAGGTTATTTTGGATGGTAACAGTATTTAGCTAGGCTCGTATGCAGTCAAAAGTGTGATTAAGAGTGTAAGATATCTTTGAAGGTGTGGTTATTTTGCCTGGACTGGTGGTTTCATTTAAGAAGTAGCTCAATGACAGAAGGAGTGTCTCAATCAGCCAGCTGGAGTAAAAAACTCATTAAGGTGCAGCACATAAACCAAATCCAAAATACAACCAGACATCCCAAATTAATGACATAAAAGGCACCCCAAGAGCAACAAAGCTGAGGAAATTTGAAGACTGCACCACTGAACCCCGTAAGTCTCCTACCACAGAAGGGCACTTCACAAAGGCAGGGAGTCATGGCAGATTAATCCCAGAAACAAAAATAAGCAGTAACAGACACCCAAAATGAGGAGAAAAAGAAACAGTCCATCAACTAAAGGAAAGGAGGAATCCTTAGAAAGACTGCTAAATGAAATAGAAACAAGCAAACAATACACATGGAATTGAAAACAATGGTTATAAGAAAGCTCAATGGGCTCAACAAGCTCAAAGAAAACTACAAAGAACTCCAAGGAAACTACAAGAAACTTACTGAAAATTATATCATCATTAAAAAGACCATAGAAGCCATCTGTAAGAAACAGTAGGAAATAAAGAATACAATTTCTGAACTGAAGAACACAATAGAAGAATCAAGGCAGGTTAGAGGCAGCAGAGGACTGGATCAGTGAGTTGGAGGACAATGTGGAAAAAAATAACTGGACCGTGCAACAAAATTTAAAAAGACTGAAAAAGAATGAAGTGGTTTTAAGAGAGCTTCAGAACAACATGAAACACAACAATACCCACATCATAGGGATACAAGAAGGAGAAGAGAAGCAAGGGATAGAAAACTCATTTGAAAAAGTAATGACAGAAAACTTCTCTAACTTGATGAGTGAAAATGTCACTCAAGTTCAGGAAGCATACAGGGTCCCAATGAGGATGAACCCAAACAGACACATTCCAAGACAGATAATTAAAATGGTAAATTTTGAAGACAAGGATAGAATACTAAAAGCAGCAAGAGAGAAAGAGCTAATAACACATGGGGGGGTGGGGTCCAATAAGTTTATCAAATGATTTCTCAACAGAAATACTACAAGCCAGAAGGGAATGGCAAAAAATACTCTAAGTAATAAAAAACAAAGGCCTACAACCAAGACTTCTCTATCCAGCAAAGATCTCATTCAAAATGGAAGATAAAATAAGAAGTTTCCCAGACAAAAGAAGACTAAAAGAACACATCTCCACCAAACCAGCACCGCAAGAGATGTCACACGCCTGCTTTAAAAAAATGAACAGAGACAGAGCAGAACACAGAAACAAAGGGGAAAAATGTCAATGAAGAAATGCCTGTCAATAATAATCTTAAAAATAAATGGATTAAGTGCACCAATCAAAAGACACAGGGTAGCTGAATGGATAAAAAGGCATAACCCACATATATTCTGTCTACAAAAGACCCACCTCAGGTTGCAAGCCAGGTCTCCAGCCAGATCCGTAGCTGGAGGCAGGTGAAAGGCAACCATTGATGTTTCTCTCCCTCTCTGCCTCTTTCCCCTCCCCTCTCTCTGAAAATAATAAATAAAATCTTAAAAAAAAAAAAAAAAAGGCCCACTCAGAACAAAAGATCAACACAGACTGAAAGGGAAGAAATGTAAAAATAAATTTCAAGCAAATGGACAAGAAAAAAAGGCTGGGTAGCAATAATTATATCAGACAAAACAAATTTTACAACAAAGTCCATAAAAAGAGACAAAGAAGGGCATTTCATAGTATTCATCATGAAGATATAACCCTTGTAAACATATGTACATGCACCCAACTTAAGAGCACCCAATTATATAAGGGAAATCTTGGAGGACTTTAAGAAGGATATCAACAGCTACACAATCATAGTAGAAGATTTTAATACCCCATTATCAACAATGGGTAGATTTTTCAAACAAACAAACAAACAAAAAAAAACAAAAAACAAAAACAAAGACAAAAGAACATCAAGGATACTGTGGCACTGAACAATAGTCTAGATGAAATGGACTTAACTTTGGGGTGAACTTTTCACCCCAAAGAAGCAAATTCACATTCTTTTCTAATGCACATGGAACATTCTCAAAGACAGACCACCTGGTAGGACACAAAACAAGGCTCCACAAATTCAAGAAAACTGAAATCATACTAAGCATCTTGTCAGATCACAATGGCTTGAAACTAGAAACCAACCTCAAGGGAAAAAACCAAAAACATGCTAATTCATGAACAATGAATAACATGCTAATGAGTAATGGATGGGTTGACAAGGAGATCAAAGAAGAAATCAAAACGCTTCTGGGAATAAACACAATAGCCCAAAACCCACAGTACACAGCAAAGGCAGTCCTCAGAGGGAAATTCATAGCATACAGGCCTACCTAAAAAGGACAGAACAAACTCATACAAACAACTTAACCATAAATCTACAAGAACTAGAAGGGCAACAACAAAGCCCAGAGCAAGTAGAAGGAAAGAAATTATCAAGATCAGAACAGAAATAAATGAAATAGAGACTAAAAGTACAATTCAAAGGGTCAATAAATTCAGGACCTGGTTCTTTGAAAAGATAAACAAAATTGACAAGCCATTAATCAGATTCATCAATAAAAAAAAGAGGACCCAAATAAACAAAATTAGAAATGACAAAGAAGAAATCACAACTGATACCACAGAAATATGAAGGATTGTAAGAAATTATTACAAACAACTATATGACAAGAAATTTGACAACCTGGGTGAAATGAACAAATTTCTGGAAATGTATAACCTACCAAAACTGAATCAAGAAGAGGCATAAAGCCTGAATAGACTAATAACAGCTAGTAAAATTGAAGCAGTAATAAAAAAAATCCCCCAGAATACAAGAGCCCAGGACCAGATGGCTACACAAATGAATTTTTGCCAAACATTTAGGGCAGAACTAACTCCTATCCTCAACCTATTCCAAAAAATTGAAGAAGAGGGAAGACTCCCAAACTCTTTCTATGAGGCCAGTATTATTCTAATCCCAAAACCAGGTCAATACCCAACAAAGAAAAAACAAAACAAAAAAACTACAGGCCAATATCTCTGATGAACATAGATGCTAAAATTCTCAACAAAATATTGGCAAACCAGATCCAGTAATACATTAAAAAGAGATCATACACCATGACTAAACGGGATTCATCCAGGGATGCAAGGATGGTACAATACTCATAAATTAATAAAAGTAATACACTATATAAACAAAATGAAAGAAAAAACCACATGATCATATCAATAGATGCCAAAAAAGCATTTGATAAAGTACAGCAACATTTATGATAAAAATTCTCAGCAAAGTGGGAATAGAGGAAGCATACCTAAACATAATAAAGGCCATATACGAGAGACCTGAAGCTAACATCATACTCAATGGGCAAAAGCTGAAAGCCTTTCCCTTAAGATCAGGAACAAGGCAAGGCTGTCTACTCTCTCCACTTCTATTCAACATAGTCTTGGAAGTTCTAGCCACAGTGATCAGACAAGAATAAGGAATCAAAGGTATCTAAGTTGGAAAGGAGGAAGTAAAATGTCATTATTTGCATATGACATGATAGTGTATGTAGAAAACCCTATAGACTCCACTAAAAAACTACTCAAAAGTAAATTTGGCAAAATAGCTGGATACAAGGTCGATATCCAGAAATCGAAGGCATTTTTATACAACAATGAAACATCAGAGAAAGAAACTAGAAAACAAATCCCATTTACGATAGCAAAAAGAAAAATAAAGTGCCTAGGAATAAAGTTATCCAAGGAAATAAAAGACCTGTACTTGAAAAACTAGAGAACACTGAAGAAAGAAATTAAGGAAGATATAAATAAATGGAGGCATATCCCATGTTCATGGCTGGGAAGAATTAACATAATAAAAATGGCCATACTACCCAAAGCCATCTATGGATTCACCATAATCTCAATTAAAATACTGACCTCATATTTCACAGGCTTAGAATACTTATAAAATTTATATAGTCAAAAATGACCCTGAATAGCTACATTAATCTTGACAAAGAAGAACAAAGTAGAAGGAATCACAATCTGGATATCAATCTGCATTTAAACTATATTACAAAGCCATTGTAATCAAGAACAGATATACAGATTAATGGAACAGACTAGAGAGCTCCAAAATAAACCCAGAACTCCTATGGGCAACTAATATTTGACAAAGGAGTAGGAAATGTAAAATGGAGTATAAATAGCTTCTTCAACTAGTGGTGTTGGGAGAATTGGACAGGCACATGCAAAAAAAAAAAAAAAAAAAAAGAAAAAGAAACTAGACCACCAACTTATATCATACATCAAAATAAACTCAAAGTGGATAAAAGACTTAAATATAAACCATGCCACCATAAAAGTCCTAGAGGAAAACATAGGCAAAAAAATTGCAGATAGCAATATTTTCATTGATAGCTCTCCCAGGGCAAGGAAAATAAAGGAACAGATAAATAAATGGGACTATATTAAACTGAAAAGTTTCTGCTCAGCTAAAGAAAACATCAACAACATGAGAAGGAAGCCAACCATATGGGAAAACATACTTGCCAATGACACCTGAATCAAAGGTCTGATCTCCAAAATATGTAAATAACTAATACGACTCAACACCAGGGAGGCTGACAACACAATTAAAAAATGGGCAAAGGACCTGAACAGACACTTCTCCAAGGAAGACATACAGAGGGTCCACAGGCATATGAAAGAATGCTCAACACCACTAGCCATCAGAGAAATGCAAATTAAAACCACAATGAGATACTATCTCACACCATTCAGAATGGCCATCAGTAACAAATCAACACACAATAAGTGCTGGAGATGATGTAGAGAAAAGGGAACCCAGGCGCATTGCTGGTGGGAATGCAGACCGGAACAGCCACTATGGAAGACAGTATGGAATTTCCTCAAAACACTAAGAATAGAACTGTCTTATGACCCAGTGATTCCACTGCTAGGATTATACCAAAGAATCCTGAAACACCAATTCAGAAGAACCTATGCAACCCTATGTTCACAGCAGCACTATTTACCATAGCCAAGTGCTGGATACAACCTAAGTGCCCTTCAGTGGATGAATGGATCAAAAAAACCGTGGTACATTTACATAATGGAGTTCTATGAAGCCGAAAGAAAGAAGGAACTTCTATCACTTGCCATAGCATAGATGGAACTGGAGAATATCATGCTTAGTGAAATAAGCTAGACAGCATTAGATAAATACCATATGGTCCCACCTAATACAGGAGACTAATGAACAAAACAAACAGACAAGCAGAATGGAACAAGAGACTCGGGAGAAAAAAAAGGAGCAGAATGATAGTGACTAGTGGGGAGGGAGAGAAAGGGGAAAGCGGAGGAAGGGTTCGGTTCAATTGAGGAGCTAGCATGAAGGATCCATGGACACAGACGTAGACATGGACAAGAACCTGGGGATTGACTTCGGGAGGCAGGTCAGGGAGTGTGGGGCAGGGGAGAGCAAGGGGGGAAAATGAAACAACTGTAACACAATAATAATAAATAAAATTAATAATAATAAAAAATTAAAAAAATTTTCCTCACAAAAATATATACAAATTATTACATATCATACATCACAATTTTTGGAACTCAACAAAACATACCTAATAATGTCATGCTTGATTCCTTAAGAAAACTCAAACAAAAAGGGCACCAATTTTTACAAAATAAAGTGTTAAGTTGCCTCCTCTATACTGTGGAGGATATTAATTTCTTTTAAAGTATACATTTCTTTTTTTTTTTTTTCAAGATTTTTAGTTTATTATTATTAGGGAGAGAAGCAGAGAGGGAGAGAAACATCAATGTACGGTTGCCTTTCACCTGCTTCCAGCTATGGACCTGGATGGAGACCTGGCTTGCAACCTGGTTATGTGCCCTGGCTGGGGAATTGAACCAGCAACCTTTGGGTATGCAGGCAGGGGCCTTATCCACTATGCCACCAGCCAGGGCTTTAAGTATAAATTTCAATATGAACTTTGGAAAGTTATTAAAAAGCAATATGAATTCTATTTTAAAAACATTAAAAAAACTCAGTCCCAACACAAGCAATCAACAATGCATTCATTTTTAACTCCACATCAAAATATAGATAATTTCCTTGAAACATGGAATATCTTATTTAAATAATGAAATAGAGGGCACTAAGCTAATGTAGATAACTAAAATGCATTTCAAAGATTATTTAACATCCTCCTGCTTTTCATTTTTATGCAATATTTCAACTCACAGCATCAAGACCATAATTTTGCCTTTCCATTCTTAATCTTTTCTAATTAATAAAGTTAGTTTCTTGAACAAAGAATTTATTGCAAAATAAATTTATAAGTCAGGTAACTAAGTAAGAAAGATGTGCAGGTGAACAAAAATGACACACAAAGAGATTATTTGAATTAAAATATTTTTTCTACATATTACAACTGAGAAACAAAATTACCTTAAAACTACTGTGAAAAATAATATTGACTATGGGTTTATGGACTTTCCCTTATTGTTGGGACTTTCAAATGGCAATTTCAAATGTTTTAAATTGCAGTTATAAAACATCAGGTTGAATGTTTCCAAAAAGATCTGCTTTTTTGACATTTTGCAATTTCTAAGATTATTTTGATAGACTATTATAATTTTTTTTTATTTTTTAATTTTAATTGTTGACATTATTACAGATATCTGTATCCCCTTGTCATTGCTCCTGTCTGCATGACCTCCTCTCTCCTTTCCCTCTGATCATCACCACATTGCTATCTTTGTCTACAAGTTACACATATAAACAGGGTGTGTGGGATAAAGTGGCAAAATTTTAGTAAAATAAACAACATGCCACAAAAATGTTATATTTTGAAATAAATTTATTCTTATACGTATGTACATAAACATAGTCATTATTTTTTTAATTGTTAAAAAAAGTCTCCTTTTCCTGCAATATAATAGACTCCATTTGACTTTGGAATCTTGAGCACACTTTCATGAACTTTTCTTTATCCATGGACATCACAGTGTTTTTCAATCTTAGCTTTAACAGCCTCTTTATTAGAATGAGGTTTTGTTTTAACTTCTCTCTCACAAATGCTCCATACATGATAGTCTAAAGGATTTGCATCTGGTGAACTAGGCAGCCAGATTCCCTTTGACCAGAATTCAGGAACATTGACACTGAGAAATTCTTACACCTTTTTGGCATTAAGTGCTGGTGCACCATCTCGTTGGAAGGTAAAATGACATCCATTTGTGACTTGCTTCATCCACAGAACAACTACTTCTCTCAAAATGTCAAGGTAAATATCAGCAGTCATCTTCAAGCCTTGTGGGGAAAAAATGCAGGGTCATGATATCTCCTTCATTGCTGACAACACCTAACACCATCACTGTAGCAGGAAATTCTGTTTTAATGGCAATTGGGACTTCATTAAGATTCTCACAGAGCCACCTGTTGTGCCTTCTGTTGACTGTTTGGTCCTGCTGAGAATCCTTTTCATTGGAGAAGAAAATCAGAGGGTTTTCTCCTTTGGAATTTTTCCATTGTGTTAAGTTTTCTTGCTTTTTCAAAGAGCCTTTCCTTTGCTGTGTCATAAATTGGCCTCTTCTAAGAACATACCATCTGTATCTGATATGTTCAACAATAATCTTGTGAACCATTGCAAGGTTACATCTGCAGTTCTTTTGTTATGGAGTGCATTGACTTTCCTGGATCTTCATTGATCTCCTGGATTCTGTGTACAATATCTGGACTTGTGCAATCTTTGGGTACCTTATGCATTTTTCCTTGTTGGTTGTGGCAACATCAGGATCAGCATCATATACTTTCTTCACGTTGTCAACTGTACATAAAGGGATGTTACTGAAGATCACAATTTCCTTAGCAGTTGGCTCTGCATACAGTCTGGAAATCATGGTTGCTCTATCATTGTATTCCTTTGACATGACTGTTGCTCTCAGAATTTAATACTTTATATCTGAAACAATGATGTTAAATCATAACCTTAGAAATATAGTTTTTCAAAATTAATAAGAAGCATGTGAAATAAGGAGATGGATGCAAAGTTATTGCCAATGTATTGTGCATACCCTGTATGTTCTTTGGCTAATCCCTTCATCCTCTTTCATTCAGTCCCCTCTCCCTGTAATTTCTGAAGTAAGCAAACTATTTTATAAATTAAATTGCTAGTTCATTTGAAAGAACTTGACTCATCAAGACCTTGTGGGATTGGATATGTAATGATAACTGGATAAACCCAGTGTACCTTAGGCTCTGAGGTGACTTGTATTACCAAAGATAGTGTTTTAGAGATCAGTTAGTTATGGTTGAACTGGAAGCTATTTCCAGAATCTTTGGCTTTATAATTTGGAGAGCTCAGTCTTGTTTTGGTTCATCTCTTTCAATTCACATGAAAGAAAAAATGTAGGCACTATGACTGCTCTGTTTTAGAGTTCTTCATCTCCTCTGAGAGCATTCTTGAACTTATTAAAAAACAGAAAGTCCACAGAAGTCTTTTTACTTGAAATTATATGATGACAACTTCAACCTAGTTGCAATGAAATTTATCTAGCATTTAAAAGATCTTATAATACTAAAGATGTGAGGGAAAAGGAAGAAAAGGAGATGAACGTAACTGTTCTCATGGGAAACCCTGGAGTTTTTAAGTCTTTACATTTTTACATCAAAAGCTGATGAAACGATCATTAAAATGAAAAGAGAACTGACTGTATGGGAGATTATATATTTGTCAATGATACATAGGACAAGGGTTTAATCTAAAAAATATATGAGGAACACATACAACTCAACATCAGGAAGATAAATACTCCAATTAAAAAGTGGGCAAGGGGTCACTCCCAAGATGGTGGACCTACTGGGCTCCATCCTGAGCTCCATGGAAAAGCCACCCAGCCTTGGTGACCAGGAGACTCGCGCAAGGCCTGAGAGCAGGCTGCCCGCCTGAAGAAACTACAGGAGCAAGAGAAACAACAGAAAGTAGAGTTTTGTAAAAGGATGGAGAAAGAGGTGTCAGATTTCATCCAAGACAGTGGGCAGATCAAGAAAAAGTTTCAGCCGACGAACAAGATAAAGAGGAGCATATTACATGATGTTGTAGAAGTGGCTGGCCTGACATCCTTCTCTTTCGGGGAAGACGATGAATGTCGCTATGTCATGATCTTCAAAAAGGAGTTTGCACCCTCAGATGAAGAGCTGGATTCTTATCGTCATGGAGAAGAGTGGGACCCCCAGAAGGCTGAAGAGAAACGGAAGTTGAAGGAGCTGGCCCAGTGGCAGGAGGAGGAAGCTCGGCAGGGACCTGTGGTGGTGAGCCCCACTAGCGACTACAAGGACAAGTACAGCCAACTTATCGGCAAGTGGGCAGCCAAGGATGAGGCCCATATGTCACAAGCCAACAAGACCTATGGCTGTGTGCCTGTGGCCAACAAGAAGGACACACGCTCCATTGAAGAGGCCATGAATGAAATCCAAGCCAAGATGCATCTGTGGCAGAGTGGGGACGAGTTGCCACCTACCTCCTAGGCACTCCAGCTTCCTGGGACAAGGCAGGGGGCAGAGAGGGACAAGACTGCTGCTATTAGAACCCATTCTGGAGCCCCACCTCTGAACCACCTCCTAATAGCCATCACTTACTTAGGCTGGGGGAAACAGGTGTTTGATTTGTCACTGTTAGAGCTTGGATATGTATGCCATGTGTGTATGTGTGTACACAAGAGAGTGAATGCACAGGTGGTTATTTAATCTATTATTCTCTGTTCTCCTTTGAACTTTCTTCCCCATGGGGATGGGATTACTTTACATTCAATAAACACTGTTTGACACCCCCCCCCCCCCAAAAAAAAAAAAAAAAAAAAGTGGGCAAAGTACCTGAATAAACACTTCTCCAAGGAGGACATTCAGATAACCAATAGACATGAAAAAATGATGGATATTAGTAACCATCAGAGAAACCACAATGCATATTAAAACCACAATGAGATATCACCTCACACCTGTCAGAGTGGCCATATCATTAACAAATCAACAAACAAGAGCTGGTTAGGATGTGGAGAAAAGGGAACCCAAGTGCACTGTTGGTGGGAAGGTAGACTGGTGGAGTCACTAGGAGAAACAACATGGAATTTCCTCAGAAAATTAAATATGGAATTACCTTTTGACCAATGATTCCATTGCTAGTAATATTCCCTAAGAAGCTCAATTCAAAAGAACTAATGAACCCCTCTGTTCTTAGCAGTGCTATTTACAATAGCCAAGTGTTGGAAACAGTCGAAGTGCCCATCAGTAAATGAGTAAATTTAAAAAGTGGTACATTTACATAATGGAACATTACACATCATAAAGAAAATAATTCCTACAGCATGGTTGGAATTAGACTATTAAGCTAAATGAAATAATCCAGTTGGTAAAGACAAATACCATATTATCTCACTTGTAAGAGGAATCTAATGAACAAAATAAATTAATGAGCAAAACAGAATCTGAAACATGGAGCAGATTGACAGCTGCCAGAAGAAAGGGGGAGTGGGATAATGGTGGAAAGAAGGGGAATGGATCAGTCAAAGAACATATATACATGACCCATATATATGGACAAAGATGTGGGAATTGACTGTGGGAGCCAGGGGTGGGCTGGGTGGTAGAGGGCAAAGGAGGAAAAATTGGGACAACTATAATAGAATAAACAAGAATAAAAAAATTCAGAATCTCAACTAGATCTACTGATTGCAATCTGCATTTTAACAAGATCCTCAAGTGATTCAAGGAAAAGTAAAGTTTGAGAACCACAGCTCTACAGGAGAGAGGTTAAGGAAAAAGGTGTTATGTTTCAGATAAATGGCCAATTTCATCGCAGATGGAGTCAGTATTTGAGACAGATATCTCATTAGATCCACACCCTCTATCAAATTATAACTGAGTAAGCTGGGTTTTCCTTCTAGAGTTACCTTTCTTTAAGTGTCTATTAAATTCCTCACATTAGTGGAATTATTAGTTCACACATTATTGTGACTTCCATTACTTTTTCTTGTCCCCCTCCCGCCAATATAAACAGTTGTCTAATCTTACTGTGTGTACATTTTACTTATTCTTTGTATTTGTTGTTGACAAATGTCACTTTCAATTAAGTACTTGTTTCATTAATAGCAAACACTTATATACTAGACCTTAGAATGTATCAGACATTGCTTTGGGAACTTCATATTTTTAACCCACCTAATCATACCACCACTGTGAGGTAGTTACTCTCAAAATCCCCATTTTATAATGGGGGGGGGTGAAGACACAGAGAGGATGAATGTACCCACCAAGACGCTGTAGAGCTTGGATTCAATCCCAGGGAATGTGGCACTGCACTGTGCTGTCACAGCATACCCACATATGACATACTGTGTGCATATAAGGATTAGTGCCTTAGGAACGGAAACAACCAAGTCACGAAATGTGGACATTAAAACTGCATAATAAGGAGAAAGAGGTACACACTCCTTAAGATCTAGAAAGGAATATTTCCCAAAATTGTTATAAAACTATGAGTTAACTTAGGAGCAATACTATCCTTGGCCTTCTAAGTTTTGTTAAGATCCCAGTGTTTTCTGCCTAGTTTCTCATGGTGAGGATACTTGATGGTCCTATTCGAAGCTCAAAGATGCTGTGGGAACTCTGATGTCCAAAGAGCAGCCTTGGCCCCAGCACATGGAATTGCCCTCAGGTTTCTTCTTCTTCCAGCTGAGTTCAGTATGCTGATGCTGATCCAGAGGAAGGATATTGAAAATAGACAAACAATACAACTTGCAGACAACATTCACAAAAGCATACTGATTTTATTGTCTGGCCCTGAGAAGGAATTTTGTATTTTTAGATAAACTATGGGTAATACGTATTATAAACATTCTGTTCCCACAATTCCAATGATATGACCTGAATAGTACTGGGCATGCAAGTGGTAACTGCCAGCAGTACTGGCACTGAGAAGATTCACAAAAGGCACAAATCAAGGTCTTCTGTTCCCTTAGAGTGATCACATACATCTCTTTTTTGGAAGGATTTGGAAAAGGTTTTTGACTTCATCAAAATTTTATATACCACTCAAAGGCAATTTTTTTAAAAAGATTTTATTTATTATTTTTAGAGAAAGAAGGGCAGGGAGGGAGGAAGAAAGGGAGAGAAACATCAATGTATGGTTGGTTGCCTTTCTTTTCACCTGTCTTCAGCTACGGACCTGGCTGGAGGCCTGGCTTGCAACCTGGTTATGTGCCCTGACTGGGGAATTGAACCAGTGCCCTTTGGGTGTGCAGGCTGGTGTCTATTCACTGAGCCACCAGCCAGGGTTGCAAAGGCAATTTTTAATATACCACTGAAAGCTTGAGTTGTCATTTAGTCTGTCATCTGAAACAAAATGAAGGTCATTGGCTAAAATTTGAAATAAGTTTTAGTGAAACTGACTTTACTGTTTTACTGGACCTTCCTTACTAAGGGAGAAAGAACTAACGACAAGTATGACTTCATGGAGAGAGGGAAAGAAGCAGACATATTAGATATCTAATACTATTTTTTTGAATGAGAACATTTCACAGTGGGTGACCCTTGAACTCTGTTGTTTATGTAGGATTTTAATATAAAAATTTAAATTAAGCTTGGAAAATGCTGGGTTAAACAAGATTAAAGTTTCTTTAAACCATTTCTTTAAACAGTTTCTTTAAATCTGGTCATTCTTTGAGAGGGGTTGTAATATTAAATATTTCCTAAATGAACTAGACATGGAATGCTTTTGTAAACATCTCCTAGAACAGCATCGTAGTTTGTGAAAGACTGTGCTAGGTCAAAAAATAGGCATTTAGCCCATGGAAATATAGGGCAAAAGGATGACTTGGTGACTCCAAAGAGAACATTGTTTCCAAGTTGGGAGAATGGCCAAGTTGCACACACCTTTCAAAAGAGCGTATTATTTGAGGACTCACTTGCAAGACTACCCCTAATTTTTAAAAGTTATGTATAAGGTGGCTCCTTACTATAAAAGCATATGAGCTTATTTTAGAAAAATTGGTTATAAAGAAATGTATAGTAGAAGATTAAGCCATCCATAATTCCTCCATGTAGAAATTGCCATTAAGTTTTTTGGTGGGTTTCCTTTTAATCCTTTGTATGCATATTTTTAGGGAATTTAGGTCATATAATAGAGCTCAATTGTATCCTGTTTTGGTCACTTAATATTGTCATAATAATATTTCATTTTTCAAATTCCTTTTTACCATTATTTTAAATAACTATGTAAGAGGTGATCAAATTCACTTGAACATTGGTCATTGATGATGACCACTTAGATTCCCTGTTTTCTATTGCTTTTATTTAAAAAAGTCAACTATACCTGGCTGGTGGCACAGTGGATAAGGCGCTGGCCTGCACACCCAAAGGTCGTTGGTTTAATTTCCAGCCAGGGCACATAACACAGTTGCAAACCAGGTCTCCAGCCAGTACCAGGGCTGGAGGCAGGTGAAAGGCACCACACGTTGATGTCTCCCTCCCTCTCTGACTCTCTTCCTTCCCCTCTCTCTAAAAATATTAAATAAATATTTTTAAACAGTAAACTATATTGAAGTGTAATTTACAATCAAAATGTGTAACAAGTATACATGTTGATGAGTTTTGAAAAATGCATGCACTCATATAGCTATCACCACAGTCAAGATATAAAGCACTTCTACCACCCCAAGAAATTCTATCCTTTTCCTGTTCACTCACCCTACACTCAGCCCCAATCATGCTTATGCAGCCACTTGGTTTTCTATATGTACAAATTATTCATTCCTAGAATATCACCATAAATTATAATTTTTAAAAAGATTTTATTTATTATTTCCAGAGAGCAAGGAAGGGAGAGAGGCAGAGAGGGAGAGAGGCAGAGAGGGAGAGAGACATCAATGTATGGTTGCTCTTCACCTACCTCCAGCTATGGACCTGGCTGGAGACCTGGCTTGCAACCTGGTTATGTGCCCTAGCTGGGAATCAAACCAGTGACCTCTGGGTTTGCAGGCCGGTGTCTTATCCACTGTGCCACCAGCCAGGGCCATAAATTATGTTAATTGTGAATTTTTTGAGGTCATTAACCAGCTTGAGAAATTTCTTTCAGGTGTCAGTGTGTTTAAAATTGTTCTTATATAGTTGTTGAATTTTGTTAGCTGCTTTTCTGCATCTATTAAAAAATCGTAAGGTATATCTCTTTAATTTTCTTAATACAGTGAATTAAATTGGTTTTTAAATGTTAAACTAACCTTGCGTTCCTAGGACAAATCCTAGTTGATCCTGGTATAACAACTGTTTATATGTTGCCTGATTTAATTTGCTAATACAGTGGAACTTCAGTCCTCGAACTTGATTTATTAAAGCAGGCTGTTCTAGAAGTGATTTGTTCGAAAATGGAATCATACTCATACTTGTGCATTCTCTCCGTTGTTTGTTGTCTGAGATACATGTGACTGATAATACAGGTATCAGCATGAAAGGGCTGTCAGGTTAAGAACCGGAGTTTTGCTGAAATGAGACATTTGTTTCTGTGAACAACTTGATGGAGAATTGAATTGTCTGAGAAGGGAGACATTTAAAAGCTGAGGTTTGACTGTAGTTTGTTTGTAATTTTTTGTTTCTACATTCTACATTCAGATTAGAAATGTACTAATCTGTACATTTTTTATAATGTGTTTGTTCTTAGTATAAGGGTAATACTGGCTTCATAAAATTAGTCAGTATGTATTCTCCTTTCTAAGTGTGTAGAGGAAGGGTATTATTTTTTTCCTTAAATAATATAAAACTGTTAAGCTTTTTTTTTTTTTTTTTAAGTCAGTTTTAGGAATCAGTGTCACGCAATTTGTCCATTTCCATCAATTTGAAAAAAAGTTGTTCAAAAACATTTCATTATTATTCTGTTAATGTCTAGGGGATCTGCAGCAATGCTCCCTCTTTTATATAGATAAAATTGTGTCACCACTGTTTTTACTCTTTCATCAATGTCTATTTTTATCTTCATTATTTCCTTCTTTTCTTTTTTTTCTTAAATTTTATTGTTGTTGTATTACATCCATCCCCTTTTTGCTCCCCTCTGTCCCCCTCCCCACCCACCCATTCCCCCCAAAGTCAATCCCACCTGTTGTCCATGTCCATGGTTCCTTTATACTAGGTTCTTGTCTAAACTGATCCCCTTCCTTGCCTCTGCCTCCCCCATCCCCCCAACCCCGTTCCCCCTGACCACTGAAGGCCTATTCCTTGTATTCATATACTTGGTTCTGTTTTGCTTGTTGTTAGTTTTGCTCATTATTGCCCTGTAACGGGTGAGATCATATGATATTTGTCCTTCACTGACTGGCTTATTTCACTAAGCATAATACTCTCCAGTTCCATCCATGTTGTTGCAAAGGGTACATGTTCCTTCTTTCTTTCTGCTATATAGAATTCCATTGTGTAAATGTACCAAAGTTTTTTGATTCAATTATCCACTGATGGGCACTTAGGCTGTTTCCAGCACTTGGCTATTGTAAATAGTGCCGCTATGAACATAGGTGTGCATAGGTTCTTATGAATTGGTGTTTCAGGATTCTTTGGGTATAGTCCAAGCAGTGAAATTGCTGGATCAAAAGGCAGTTCCATTTTTAGTTTTTGAAGGAAACCCCACACTGTTTTCCACAGTGGCTGCACCAGCCTGCATTCCCACCAACAGTGTATGAGGGTTCCCTTTGCCCCGCATCCTCGCCAACATTTGTTGTTTGTTGATTTGCTGATGATTGCCATTCTGACAGGTGTGAGGTGGTATCTTAATGTAGTTTTAATTTGCATCTCTCTGATGACTAGTGATGTTGAGCATTCTTTCATATGCCTCTGGGCCCTTTGTGTATCTTCCTCAGTGAGTTGTCTGTTCAGGTCCTTTGCCCATTTTTGAATTGGGCTGTCTGTCTCCCTGGTGTTGAGTCACATTAGTTCTTTATATATTTTGGAGATCAGACCCTTGTCTGAGGTATCATTGGCAATTATGTTTTCCCATACAGTTGGTTCCCTTTGAATTTTGCGGATATTTTCTTTAGCTGAATAGAAACTTTTCAATTTGATATAGTCCCATTTGTTGATTCGTTCTTTGATTTCCTTTGCCCTTGGTGAAGTATCAGTAAACATATTTTCGCGTAGGATATCCAAAAGTTTACTGCCTATATTTTTCTCCAGGACCTTTATGGTGGCACTGCTTATGTTTAAATCCTTTATCCATCTTGAATTTATTTTGGTGTATGGTGTAAGTTGGTGGTCTAGTTTTATCTTTTTGCATGTTGCTGTCCAGTTCTCCCAACACCATTTGCTGAAGAGACTGTTTTTACTCCATTGGATGTTCCTTCCCCCTTTGTCAAATATGAGTTGACCAAGAGTCCTCAGTTAATTTCTGGGCTCTCTATTCTGTTCCATTGATCTATATGTCTATTCTTATGCCAGTACCAGGCTGTTTTGATGACAGTAGCCTTATAGTATTGTTTGAAGTCCAGTATTGTGATTCCTCCTACCTTGTTCTCCTTTCTCAAGATTGTGGTGGCTATTCGTGGGCGTTTTTGGCTCCATAGAAATTTTTGAAGTATTTTTTCTATTTCTGTGAAGTCTGTCATTGGTATTTTAATTGGGATTGCATTGAATCTGTAGATTGCTTTGGGTAGTATGGACATTTTAATGATGTTGATTCTTCCCATCCACGAACATGGTATATGCTTCTATTTATTTGTGTCCTTCTTTTCTTTTAAATTATATTTTATTAATTATACTACCACGGTTGTCTCGAAATTTCCGACTTGTCCCCTTCAATCCAGCAATTCCAATTCCCTCAGGCAATCCCCACCCCTTTGTTCATGTCTATGGGCCATGTGTATATTTCCTTGGCTATTCCATTTCCTATACCATACTTTATATATCCATACTATTCTGTGACTACCAATTTGTGTTTCGGTATAGGCCTATTTGCATCCATCTTGTTTGGGACTCTGGGCTTCTTAGACTTTCATAATTACTTCACCAAATTAAGAAAGTTGTCTTTTATTATTTTTTCAAATTGATTTCCTCTTTCTTACCCTTTCTATTTTTCTGGCACTTCTGTGATGTAAATGTTGGTGTGTTTGAAGTTGTCCCAGAGGCTGCCTACACTATCCTTATTTTTATGGATTCTTTTATTTCTTCTTCTGATTTGTTACTTTTGTTTTCTTATGTTCCATAGCATTGCTTTGATTCTTGGCTTCATCCATTCTACTACTGATTCCCTGTAATTGTTCTTTATTTCCATTAGTATACCCTTCATTACTGCCTGGGTCTTTTTTATGCTGTTGAGGTATAAAATTCCTTGGGCATCCTTAAAATCAGTGTTTTGAATAGTGCATCTGATAAATTACTCATCTCCATTTTGTTTAGTTCTTTTTCTAAGTTTTGTTGAGTTCTTTTATTTGGGCCATATTTTTCTGTCTCCTCATTTGGCAGCCTTCCTATGGCTGTTTCTATGAATTAGGTAGAGGTGCTATGACCCCCTGTTTTGGTAGTGTAGCCTAATGGAGTGTGTGTCCTGTAGGGTCTAGGGGCACAGCCTCCCCTATCATCCAAGCTGGGTACTCTAGGTACGCCCTTTAGGTTGGCTGAGTATACCCTCCTCTTGTAGTTGAGCCTTGACTGCTGTTGGCAGGTCAATGAAAAGGAGTTTCCCAGGACAGTCAGTTGCAAGAACTATCTGTAACCATTGACCATCAACCTCCACCCTCCAAGGAGGATCAGTGCTGCTGGGGCAGGGTAGTGGTGTTCTGACATGGTCTGTAGCTATTAACTGGGTACGAAGGCTCTGTAGTTTCCTGGGTGGTGTAGACCATGGTCAGTTACCACCTGTGTTCACTTGGGGCCACCCAGCATAAACTACAAAACAATCAGCAGATGGTTGCTACTTGTACTGGGCTTGGAGGTTCCCAGACAAAGCAGAACTGTGATCCAAATCTGGCTGATGCTGGTACTGGGCCTAGGGCTGACTAGCCAGAGTTAGGGGCTTGCTGAGGCTGGTTGTTGCCAATTTGAGAGGATTTAGAAATATGTGCAGGTTGAATCCAGCCATTCATATGGGAAAGCCACTGTTAACACTTTGGGTGGGGTGGAGCCTTAAGGATAACTAAGATAGGGCAAACAGAGTTAGCCAGGTTGATGGAATCTCAGATATGGCCTCTACCTGCCAGCTATGTGATTCTGTGTAGGGAGGACTCAGGAAAGGAACAATGGTCTCTTTCCGCTTTTTTTTTCTAGGAGAAGGCTGTCCCCCAGCTCACACTTTGATGCCAGACATGTTAATTCCTCCCTGTATGCCACTGGTACCCTTCAAGTCTTTGCCCTGGTACTGGAGCTCAGAGGGAATGAGTCAGAGTAAGACTGTGTGTGGGCCCTTTGAGAACAACTGCCTGAGACTCTTGTAGTTCCTTGCACTGACTCTAACCCCACCGGTTTGTTCAGCCAGAAGTTATGGGGGCTTAACTTACTGGCACTGGAACCCTGGTATGGTGCTGGGATCCCTTGCTACTGAAATATCGCTCCTGAATTTTTACCCCTCGCACATGGATGTGGGACCAGCCCATGCCATGTCTCTGCTTCTCCTACCAGTTTGAATGGATGTAGTTTCTTTAGTTCCATAGTTGTTGGATTTCCATTCAACTCAGTTTCTGATGGTTCAGAGTGATGGTTGTTCTGTAGTTTAGTTGTAATTTTGATATAGTTGTTGAAGGAGGTGAACTGTGTTTACGCCTCCACCTTGACTGTAAGTCTATTTCCTTCTTTCTATTTGCTTTGGGTTTAATTTGCTATTCTTTTTATAGCCTTTTTTTTTGTAAAGTGAAGGACTGAAAGGTTAATTTTTTTTAAAAAGATTTATTTTTAGAGAGAGGGGTAGGGAGAGAGGGAGAGGGAGAGGGGGGGAGAGAGAGAGAGAGAGAGAGAGAGAGAGAGAGAGAGAGAGAGAATCAATGTATGGTTGCCTTCCACCTGCCTCCAGCTACAGACCTGGCTGGAGACCTGGCTTGCAACCTGGTTATGTTTGCAAGGCTGGGGAATTGAACCAGTGACCTTTGGGTTCATAGGCTGGTGCCTTATCCACTATGCCACCAGCCAGGTCTCTGTGCCACTAGCCAGGGCTTTTATAGCCTCTTAAGATGGAAGCTTAGATAACTGATTTGGTATATTTCTTCTTTTTAATATCAATATTCAAAACCACATATTTCTCTCTAAGTATTACTTTAGCTGTATTTCACAAATTCTGGAATGCTGTCCTCATTTTCATTTAGTTCAAAATATATTTAAATTTCCCTTGTAATTTTTTCTTTAATGTGGGTTATTTAAAAGACTATTTGCTGGTTTTCAAATATTTAGGGGCTTTTAATATATTTCTGTTATTTCTAATTGAATTTCATATTCTTAAGTTTTTAATACTTCAAAATTCGTACAGACTTCTTTCGTGGCACAGAATACAGTCTATCTTGGTGAATGTTTCAAGGGTATTGAATGCACATTCTGCTGTTTTTGGTTTATAAATTAGGTCAAGAAAGTTTGCTAAGTTGTCCAGGACTTCTATATCATCAAAGATTTTCTTCCTACTGTTCTAACTGTCACAGAAAGAAAAGTGTTGTAGTATCCAAATATAAAGTATACTTATCTATTTTCCCCAGTTCTGTCAGTATATTGAAATAATTATAATTGGGTTATATGTGCTTAAGATTATATTTTCATGAGGAATTGATCCCTTTAAAATTATAAAATAACTATTCCCTTTAAATAAATAAAGCCTAATTTGTCTCTTATAAATATAATCACTCTAGCTTTCTTTTGGCAGTGTTTGCATGTTTTCTTTTTTCATCTTTTACTTTTAACTGATCTATTGTGTTTATATTTAATGTGTGTCTCTTGTAGATAACATATTGCTTTTGTAAAATCAAGTCTAACAATATCCTTTTTTAAAATTAAGAGTATTTGTAGTGGATGTAATTTGTTTTTGACTTGTCCCATCTTTTATTTGTTCCCATTCCCTCTTTTCCTGTTTTCTTTTAGATTGTGCACTTTTTAGTACTGCACTTTTAACCCTATTCTTGGTTTATTTGATTTGCTTTATTAGTTTCTCTAAAGAGTAACTTATTTATATATTAGAAACTTAACAATATATTGTTATTATTTTTACTTTGAACAGTTAATCACCTTTATTTTATTTTATTTAAAAAATTTTTTTATTCATTATTTTTAGAGAGAAGGGCAGGGAGGTAGGAAGAAAGAGAGAGAAACATCAATGTATGGTTGCCTTTTACCTGCCTCCAGCTACAAACCTGGCTGGAGACCTGGCTTTGCAACCTGGTTATGTGCCCTGACTGGGAATTGAACCAGAGACCCTTGGGTTTGCAGGCTGGTGCCAATCCACTGAGCCACCAGCCAGGGCTAATCACCTTTTAAAGAAAACTTAAAATGAGGGTGAAACCTTTTATATTTTTCCATATGTTTACTTATTACTTCATATAGATACAAGCTTCAAATTAGTATCATTATCCTCTAAGTGTTTGCTGGCAGTGAACCATCTCAACCTTTGTATGAAAAATGTCTTTCATTCCATTTTTAAAATAGTTACCCTAAGTATAGAATTCTAGGGCGTAGGATTCTTTCAACAGTTCAGATATGTTGCTCTATTGTCTTGTACAATTTTCAATAATAAAACATTCTTATAATTGTTCCTCTGTAAATAATTCCCCTTTATTCCCCTGGGTGCTTTTAATATTTTGTCTTTATTTGAGGTGGTGGCTTTCAGGAGAGAACTGAGGGAGCAGCTGATAGGGTCCCAATGCTGACTCTTCCCCCATTCTGCAGGCAGAGCACTCCTCTGAAAGTGGCTTCAGCCTGAGGAGAAGCAATAGCCCTGCCCACAGAAATTAATCTGCCCAGCCCCATGGTGCTTAAGTTTGATGGTTGACCACTGGTTGATGAGATTAACAACTAAAGGAGACAGACAAAGACATGGATTTCTGCTAGTCTCAAACAGGCTGCCTAGACCCAGAATGGACACAACTTGACATCACTAGGCATGAATCCAGGAAATAAAGAAACAGTACCTCTACAACAGTATATAAGATGTGGTGGGCAGAGTGACTCTCAGTCAGCCAGCTGGAGGGAAAGCCCCTCCAAAGAGCCACACAATAACCAAAACCCAAGTACAATCACACATTCCAAGTAAATGGCATAAAGGGCACCACCAAAGCATCAAATTCAGGGGTCAAAGAGACCGAACCACTAAATTCCTTGAAAATAGGGAGTCAAAGCAGATCAATTTAAGAAGCAGAAACAAACAAGAAGAGTCACCTAAATTGGGAAGACAAACAAATCTCCACTGAAGGAGAAGAAGAATGCCCACAGAGTACCTGAGTCAAATGGACAAATTTCTGGAAATATATAATCTACCAAAAGTGAATCTAGAAGAAACAGTTAAGTCTGAATAAACCAATAACAACTACAGAAATTGAAGAAGTAATCAAAAACTCCCAACACACGAAAGCCCTGGACCAGATGGCTTCACAAGAGAACTTTACCAATATTTAGGGAGAACTAAAAATCCTATGCTCAAACTACTCTAAAAAATCCAAGAAGAAGGAAGACTCCCAAATTCTTTCTGAGGCCAGTATTATTCTAATTCTAAAACTAGGTCAAGATCCAACAAAGAAAGAAAACTACAGGCCAATATCACTGATGAACATAGATGCTAAAATTTTCAACAAAATATTGGCAAACTGGATGCAGCAATACATTAAAAAGATCATATACCATGATCAAGTGGGATTCATACCAAGAATATATGGATGATACAATATTTGCAAATCACTAATGTAATAAATCACATAAACAAAATGAAAGGCAAAAATCATATGATCATATTGACACTGGAAGAGTATTTGATAAAATACAGCATCCGTTTATGATAAAAATGCTCAACAAAGTGGGAATAGAGAGAGCATACTTCAATATAATAAATGCCATATACAAGAAATCTGCAGCCAATATCATACTTGATGGGCAAAAATTGAAAACTATTCCACATAAGGAACAAGACAAAGATGTCTACTCTCTCCACTTCTATTCAACATAGTATTGGAAGGTCTAGCCACAACAATCATACAAGGAAAAGTAATAAAAGGCATCCATATTGGAAAGGAGGAAGTAAAACTGTCATTATTTGTAGATGATATGATAGTGTACTCAGATAACCCTATAGGTTCCACCCAAAACCTACTTGAATTGGGTAAAATAGCAGGATACAAAGGCAATATTCGGAAAATAAGGCATTTCTGCACATCAACAATGAAATATCAGAGATAGAAGCTAGAAAACAAATCTCATTTACTGTAACAACAAGAAATGTAAACTACTTAGGAATAAATATAACCGAAGAGGTAAAAGACCTATACTCAGAAAACTACAGAACACTGAAGAAAGAAATAAAGGACAATATAAATAATTGGAAGTATATAACACAGGCAGCCTGTAGGAGGAAGCTAATTTCTGGGTGATTTGAAACTTTAGCTATCCTCCCTGAACCTGGTACTGGTAAAAGTGGACCTTGCTGGGCAGCTTGGTCCTTTCATCCATGCCCAGCAGAGGGAACTACAAGCTGAGGATTACTAATAGGTCTCAATAGGTTGCCCAGGGCCAGTTACATGCAGTGTCTGACATAGCGCTGTATCAGAGTTTTGAAGATCTAAATAATACATAGAAGGAAACACAAAAGGACAACCAAAATGAGAAGCCAAGAAACAGGCCCCAAAAGAAAGAACAAGAAAATTCTCCAGAAAAAAAGCAAGTAAAATGGAAGCAATCAATTTATCAGATATAGGGTTCAAAGTAATGAACATGAGGATGCTCAACAGTATGAAAAAAGACAGAAACAACATGGACAACAGGTGGGATTGACTTTGGGGGGAATGGGTAGGTGGGGAGGGGGACAGAGGGGAGCAAAAAGGGGATGGATGTAATACAACAACAATAAAATTTTTTAAAAAAGACAGAAACAATAACAATGGAGCAGTCAGAAATAAAGGATGCAATATCTGAAATCAACAGTACACTGAAAGGAATAAACAGTAGGTTATACTAAGTAGAGGACTGAATCAGTGATTTAGAAGATAAAATAGAAAAAGCACCAAATCAGCAGCAAAAAGAAAAAAAAATTAAATGAACAGTTTAAGGGACCTTTGGTACAACATAAAGTGTAACAATATCTGCATCATAGGGATATCAGAAGGAAGAGAGAGAGAGCAAGGGATCAGAGCCTAACTGATGAAATAATGACCAAAATATTCCCTAACCTGTTGAAGGAAAAAGACACACAAGACCAGGATATGCAGAGAATTCCAAATAAGAGAGACCCAAAGAAGCCTACACCAAGACATTAAAATCAAAATGGTGAAGTTTAAAGACAAAGAGAGAACCTTAAAAGTTGCAAGAGAAAAGCAGATACTTACGAGGGAGCTCTCATAAGACTGTCATTTGATTTCTTAACATAGACATTTCAGGCCAGAAGGCATGTAATATTCAAAGTGATGAAAAGCAAGCACCCACAACCCACAAAGTGATAGTCAGCAAGACTATCATTTAAAACTGAAGGAAAACAGAAGAGCTTCCCTGACAGGAAAAGCTAAAGGAGTCTGTTACCGCCAAAACAGTATTGCAACTAAAGGACTTGCTTTAAGAAAAAGAAGAAACAACAACAGAGGAACACAGTAAAAGGACAAAATTGCAATAAATATCTACCAACAATCCCTTTAAATGTAAATGGCTTAAATGTTCCAATCAAAAGACAAAGGGTAGTAGCTAAATTGAGAAGAAAATTAGACCCATGTATATATGTTGTTTTCAACAGACCCACCTCAGAACAAAAGATACACACATTGTAAAATAAATGCATGGAAAATATATATATAGTAAGAGATGACGAAAGAGACTACATGATGACCAAGGGAACAATCCCAAAAGAGAATATAGCCTTAATAAACACTTATGCAACCAACATAGAAGCACCTAAATTTTTAAAGCAAATCTTGGTGTACTTTAAGGGAGAGATTGACAGAAATAAAATCCTAGTAAGACATTTTAAAACATCATTGATTTTAACAGATAGATCTTCTGGAACAAAAATACCAACAAGGAGATGGAGACCTTGACACACTAGAGCAAATGTACGTGACTATCTTCAGAGCATTTTATCCAAAAGTGGCACAATATACCTCTTTGCAAGTGTACATGGAATATTTTCTAGTATAGACCATATGTTACAACATGAACAGGTCTCAATAAATTTAAGAAGATTGAAATCATTTCAAGTATCATTTCTGACCATAATGCTATGAAACTTGAAATTAATCATAAGAAAAAACCCGAAAAAATATACAAAGACATGTAAGCTATATAACATGCTACTAAATAATGAATGGGGTTAACAATGAGATCAAGGATGAAAACAAAAGATACCCTGAAACAAATGAAAATGAGAACACAACAACCAAAAATCCTTCAGACACAGGAAAAGCAGTCCTAAGAGAAAATTCATAGCATTAAGGTGTATATCAAATAAACAAGAAAAGGCTCAAACAAACTAACTACACAATTAAGGGAACTAGAAGGTGAAAATTAAAGACAGCCCAAAGTAAGTAGAAAAAAGGAAATAATAAAGATCAGAGCAAAAATAAATGAAATACTGTCTACAAAAACAATACAAAGAATCAATTAATCCAAAAGCTGGTTCTTTGAAAAGATAAACAAGATTGACAAATCTTTATTCAGACTTGTCAAGATAAAAAGAGAGAAGACCCAAACAAATAAAATCAGAAAATAAAGAGAAGTAACAACTGACTAAGGAACACAAAGGATTTTAAGAAAATATTATGAACAACTATATGCCAATTTTGGACAATCTGGATGAAATGGATAAGTTCCTAGAAACACATAATCTTCCAAAACTAAATCAGAAAGAATCAGAAATCTGAATAGACAGATTACAACTAGTAAAATTGATGGATGGAGTACTCTAAAAAACTCCCAATAAAAAAATTCAAACATTTTGAGAACTTTCTTCAAATTATTCCAAAAAATTCAAGAGGAGGGAAGATTCCCAAGCTCATTTTACAAGGCCAGTATTATCCTAATTTCAAAACACTACAAAGATACTACAAAGAAATAAATTTATAGGCCAATAGACCTGATGTACATAGATGCTAAAGTCTTTAACATAATATTAGCAAACAAAATATAGCAATATATCAAAAGAATCATATACCATAAACAAGTTGGATTTATTCTAGGCATGCAAGGTTAGTACAATATTTGCAAATCAATAAACATAGATATAAACAAAATGAAGGATAAAAACCACATGATCATATCAATAGATGCAGAAAAAGTATTTGATAAATTCTAGCATCCATATATGATTTTAAAAATTCAGTAAGGTGGGAATACAGGGAACATACCTCCATGCAATAAAGGCCATATATGACAAACACACTGGCAGTACCATAGTCAACAGGCAAAAACTAAAAGTGTTTCCTTTAATATTAAGAACAAGGCAGGGTTGTCTACTTTCACTTATTCTTGTTCAATATTACACTGAAAGTCCTAGCTACAGCAATCAATAAGAAATGAAAGGCATCCAAATGGGAAAGAAGTAAAAATGCCATTATTTGTAGATGATACGATACTCTATGTACAGAACCCTAAAGTTTCCACCAAGAAACTACTTGAACTGGTAAATGAATTCAGAAAGTAGCATGATACAAAATGAATTTCCAGAAATCAGTTGCATTTTTATACACCAATAATGAACTATCAGAAAGGAAATTTGGAAAATAATCCCACTCATAATTCCTCCAAAAAGAATAAAATATTTAATTAAGAATGTAAAAGGTCTTTACTCAGAAAATTAAAAGACATTGAGGAACAAAACTAAGGAATATACACATATATGGAAGCATATATACTATGTTTATTGAAAGGAAGAATTAACATCATTAAAATGTCCACACTACCTAAGCAATCTATAGATTAAATGCAATTTCTATCAAGATACCAATGGTGTATTTCACAGAATTAAAAAAAATATTCCAAAAATAATATGGACCCACAAAAGATCCTGAATAGCAACACTGATCTAGAGAAAGAAGAACGAAGTTGGACAAATCATGCTATCTAATATCAAACTATACTGTAAGGCCATAATCATCAAAACATTATAATACTGGCATAGGAACACACATATAGATACCAGAACAGAACAGAGAGGCCAGAAATAAACCCATACTTTTATAGTCAATTAATATTTGACAGGGAAAGTAAAAACATACAATGGGCTAAGATAGTTTATTTACTAAATAGTGTTGGGAAAATTGAACAAATATGCCAGGAAAATTAAACTAAACCACGTGCTTACACCACAGACAAGAATAAATTCAAAATGAATTTAAAGACTTACATGTTAGATTTGAAACCATAAAAATCCTAGGAGAAAACATAGGCAGTAAAATCTCAGACACTGCTTGTAGCAATATTCTTTCTGACATATCTCTTTAGGCAAAAGAAATAATAGAAAAAAACAAAAACAAAAACAATAACAAATGGGACCACGTCAAACTGAAAAGTTTTTACACACCAAAGGGAACCACCTACAAAATGAAAAGACAAACTGGCCAAGATGGAGGTGTAGGTAGATACTCTGAATTTCCCTCACAACTAGAAGAAATTTACATCTACCACAAAAGTGAATAAAAATGCCAACATTTTAGAATACTGAATGAACTACATGGAAGTGTAACAAATGAAGAAGAAAAGAAGAAATACTCAGCATGACAGGTAGGAGGGGCGGAGCTAGGGAGGAGAGCAGCAGTGGCCACACCTAAGCTGAGGCCACAGCAAAAAGTGCAGTCATACATTTAAACTCGGGAAGCAATTCTGGGGCCAGCTTGTGCAGCCCACAGTTTCAGCACTGGGAAAAATAAAGCCACATTGATTCTGTCTGTGAAAACCAATGGGGGTTGGGTTGGAGGAAGAAACTGTGGGCCTCAACAGGCAAGCAGCATTGCTCCCTTTCAGACCTCTCCCCCACATACAGTGCCACAATGTGGTGAAATGGGTTGCCTTGCACTGACCAATCCCTAAGGCTCCATCACATACAATGAAACAAGTATGGCAGACACAGAGGCAAACACAGAAAGCAGTCAAGCTGAGGGAAGAGATCATGGTGCTTATGACAGAACTGAGCAATGAAGAGATAGCCAACCTAACAGCCAAGGAGATAGACAACCTAACAGATGCAGAGCTCAAAATGCTGGTTATTAAGATGCTCACAGACTTGACAAATAGGCTTAAATACAACAAATGCAGAAAGGAAGAAGAGAAGGCTAGACTATCTGAATGAAAAATCTACATGAAACCAAGGGTGAAAAGAAAAAAATAAGTTCAAATCAATGATTTGGAACATAAGGAAGAAATAAACAACCAACCAGTACAGAAAGAAGAAACAAGAATTGACAAAACTAGGAGAGGTGTAGGAACCTCTGGGACAACTTTAAATGTGCCAATATCTGAAGCATAGGGGTGCCAGAAGGACAGGAGTAAGAGCAAGACATTGAACACTTACATGAAAAATAATGAAGGAAAACTTCCCTAATTTGGAGAAGGAAATAGATATCCAAGTCCAGGAAGCACAGAGTCCCAAACATGCTAGCCCCAAGGAGGACCACGCCAAGACACATCATAATTAAAAAGCCAAAGGTTAAATACAAAGAGAGAATTTAAAAGCAGCAAGAGAAAACAAGAGTGTTACCTACAAAGGGGTTCCTAAAAGACTATTAGCTGATTTCTCAAAGGAAACTTTACAGGCAAGAAGTGGCTGGCAAGAAGTATTCAAAGTGATGAAAAGCAAGGACCTACAACTAAGATTTCTCTATCCAGCAAAGTTATCATTTAGAATGGAAGGGCAGATAAAGTGCTTCCCAGACAAGGGAAAGCTAAAGGAATTCATCATCACTAAGCCCTTATTACATGAAATGTTAAAGCGACTTATTTAAGAAAAAAAAGATCATATCTAGGAATAGTAAAATGACAAGAAACTCACAACTATCAACAAGTGAATATAAAAAAACAAACTCAGCAAACAACTACAGCAGCAACAGAACAATGGATAGGGAGATCATATGGGGGGTTGTCGGTGGGGAGGTGGAAAGGGGAGAATGGGGGAAAAGGTACAGGGATTAAGAAGCATAATAGGTGGGTATGGAGTTGACAAGGGGATACTGAGAGTGGCAGAAATAATGCAGAAGCCAGAGAATTTACATGCACGACTCATGGACATTAACTAGGGGGTGGGATTGATGGAGGGCAGGGGTATATCAGGTGGAGGGAGGCAAAAGGGAAAAATTGGGACAACTGTAATAGCATAATCAATGAAGTATACTTAAATAAACAGAGGACACAAATAAATAATATAAGAAACAAAAGAGCAAAAGAGACAAGTGACACCACAGAAATACAAAGTAAGAAAATATTATGAATAATTACATGCCAAAAAATTGAAGAACATGGAAGGAATAAATTTCTAGAAAAAAAACAGATAATCTCCCATGACTGAATGAAAAAGAGAAAATATGAGCAGGCCAACAATTGTTAATACTAATGAAACCAAATCAGTAATAAAAAATCTCCCAGAAGACAAAAGTCCTGGATCAGATGACTTCACAGGTGAATTTCACCAAACATTCAAAGAAGAACATTTATCCTTCTCAAATTAGTCATTTATGATAAAAACTCCCAGTTCATTAGAAGTAGAGTGAATATACCTTCACATTATAAAGACAATATATGTCAAAGCCACAACTAACTTCATACTCAATGTTGCAAAGCTAAGAGCATTTTCCTTAAAATCAGGAGCAAGACAAGGATGTCCACTTTCATCACTTTTATACAATAGAGTAGTGGAAGCCTTTGCCATAGCAATTAGAAAATAAAAATAGCAAAAAGTAATCAAAACTGAAAAAGAAGTAAATCTGTCATTGTTTGCAGACCTCATGATGCTGCCCTAAAGACTCCACCAAAAATTTATTAGAACTAATAAATGAATTCAAGATAGCAGGATACAAAATTAATATCCAGAAATTGGCTGCATTTTTATACATCAATAATGAACAATTAGAAAGATAAAGAAACAATCCCCTTTACAATAGGGAATTAATTTAACAAAGGAGGTAAATGACCTCTACTCAGAAAATTGTTAAGACAGTGAAGAAGGAAACTGAAGCAGATACAAGTACATTGAAGAGCCTATCGTGCTCATGAATAGGAAGAATTAACATTATTAAAATGTCCATATTACCCAAAGCAACCTACAGTTTCAATGAAATTCCTATAAAAACAAATGGCACTTTTTACAAGTAACTGTAAAATTCACAGGAAATTACAAAAGACCATGAATAGCCGTGGCTGGTAGCACATGGATAAGGTGCCAGACTGGGAGCCCAAAGGTTGCTGGTTTGATTCCCAGCCAGGGCACATAACCAGGTTGCAAGCCAGGTCTCCAACCAGGTCCATGGCTGGAGGCAGGTGAAGGGCAACCATACATTGATGTTTCTCTCACTCTCTGCCTCTCTCCCTTCCTCACTCTCTCTGGAAATAATAAAAATAAAATCTTAAAAAAAACAAAAAAAGACCATGAATAGCCAAAGCAACCTTGAGAAAGAAGAACAAAGTTTGACATACCAAACTACCTGATACCAAATTATGCTATAAGTCTATGTAATCAAAAGAGTATGATATTGGCATAAAGCAGACACATAAATGAATGGAACAGAATAGACAGCACATAAATAAATCCACACCTATATGGTCAATTAATTTATGACTAAGGAGGCGAGAATATGCAATGGGGTAAGGACAGTCTACTCATTAAATGGGACTGTGAAAACTGGGTAGATATAAGCAATAAAACAAGACTGGACCAGTTTCAAGAACAAACTCACAATGGAATAAAACCTTAAATAAAAGACCCAAAGCTATAAAATTCCTAGAATAAAACACGGTTAATAAATTCTTTGACACTGTTCTTAGCAATATTTTTTGAATATCTCTCCCTGAACAAGGGAAGCAAAACAAACAAACAAAGACCCAAACCTAAAACGAACCAAACAAGAAACAACAAAAAAAAAGGGTCTACATCAAATCAAAAAGTTTTTCACATGGAAGGAAACCATCAGCAAAACAAAGATAACCTACTAAATGGAAAAAGATATCCATCAATAATACATCTGATAAGATGTTAATATCCAAAATGTATGGAGAACTCACACATCTTAACACCAAAAAAACAAATAAGCTTATTAAAAAAAGGGCAGAGGACCCAAATAGGCACTTCTCCAAAGAGGACATACAGATGGCCAACGGAATATATGAAAAGATACTCAATGTCACTGATCATCAGAGAAATACAAATTATATAAAACCACAATGAGATATCACCACACACTGGTCAGAACAGCTATTATCAATAAATCAACAAACAGCAAATGTTGGTGAAGGGGTGGAGAAAGGGGGACCTTTGTGCATTGTTGGTGCAGCCTATGTGAAAATAGCAAAGAGGTTCCTCAAAAAATTAATAATAGAATTAACATATGACCCAGCAATTTCATTTCTGGGTATTTATTCAAATACAACTAAAACATTAATTAGAAAAAATGTATGCATCCCTATGTTCACTACAGTATTACATACAGTAGCCAAGATATAGAAGGAATCTATGTGTCCACTGATATATGATTAAAGTAATATATATATATATATATATATATATATATACACACACACACACACACATATATATATATATATACCAATTTTTTATGGATTAGTCAGCCATAAAAAATTAAATTTTACCATTTGTGACAAGATGGATGGACCTATCGGTATTATGCTAAAAGCAAATATCACATGAGTTCACTTATATGTGAAACCTTAAAACCAAAATAAACAAATACACATAACTAAAAATCTTATAGATACGTAGAACAAAATGATAGCTGCCAGATGGAAAGTTGGGGGTGGGGTAAAAAAGGTGAAGGGATTAAGAAGTACACACTGTCAGGCCCTGGCTGGTGGCACAGTGGATAAACTGCTGGCCTGCAAACTCAAAGGTTGCTGGTTCAATTCCCAGCCAGGGCACATTACCAGGTTGCAAGCCAGGTCTCCAGCCAGGTCTGTAGCTGGAGGCAGGCGAAAGGCAACCATACACTGGTGTTTCTCTCCCTCTCTGCCTCTCTCCTTCCCCTCCTTCTGAAAATAATAAATAAAATCTTAAAAAAAAAAAAAGTACAAACTGTCAATTATGAAAACAGTCACAGGGATGTAAAGTATAGCATAAGCAATATAGTCAAAAATATTGTAATAGCAATAAAGTGTGTCAAATGTGTACTAGGGTTATTGGGTGGGTCACTTCATAAATTATATAAATGACTAATCATTATGCTGTACACATGAAACTAATATAATATTGAATTTCAAGTGTAATTTAAAAATAAATTAATTAAAAATAAAATTAAAATGTTTAGAAAGGTAAATCTTGTCATATATTTTACCATAGTAAAAAAAAAAAAAAGGCCAAAAACAATCTTTTAATCATCATGTATAATGAAGGATTTCATATACAAGTCTTTCAGGAATAAATATCTGCCTTCAAAATTTTCTAATGTTAGCTCTGTTTGGTGGCTCAATGGATAGGCACCAGGCTGGGAACCCAAAGGTTGCTGGTTCAATTCCCAGCCAGGGCACATAACCAGGTTGCAAGCCACGTCTCCAGCCAGGTCCTTAGCTGGAGGCAGGTGAAAGGCTACCATACACTGATGTTTCTCTCCCTTTCTTCCTCCCTCCTTGCAATTCTCTCTGAAAATAATGAATAAAATCTTAGAAAAAAAATTTTTTTTCTAATGTTTTAAGTGGATGTACAGGGTGCACACGATAAATTGGCAAAAACGTTGTCTCTCCTTATTTCACATGCTTCTTACTAATTTTGAAAAACTATATTTCTAAGGTTATGATTGAACATCATTGTTTCAGATATAAAGTATTAAATTCTGAGAGCAACCATCATGTCAAAGGAATACAGTGATAAAGCAACCATAATTTCTGGACTGCATGCAGGGCAAACTGCTAAGGAAATTGTGAGCTTCAGTAACATCCCTTTACATAGCACAGTTGACAAAGTGAAGAAGGTGTATAATGCTGATCCTGATGTTGCCATACCAACAAGGAAAAGGCATAAGGTACACAAGGATTGCACAAGTCCAGATATTGTACACAGAATCCAGGAGATCATCAATGAAGATCCAGGAAAGTCAATGCACTCCACGGCAAAAGAACTGCAGATGTAACCTTGCAATGGTTCACAAGATTATTGTTGAACATATCAGATATGTTCTTAGAAGAGGCCAGTTTATGACACAGCAAAGGAAAGGTGCTTTGAAAAAGCAAGGAAACTATCAACATAATGGTAATATCCTAAAGAAAAAAACTTTCTGATTTTCTTCTTTAATGAAAAGTATTCTCAGCAGGACCAAACAGTCTATAGAAGACACAAAAGGTGGCTCTGTGAGAAGCCTAATGAAGTCCCAATTGCCATTAAAACAGAATTTCCTGCTACAGTGATGGTGTTAGGTGTTGTCAGCAATGAAGGAGATATCATGACCCTGCATTTTTTCCCCACAAGGCTTGAAGATGACTGCTGATGTTTACCTTGACATTTTGAGAGAAGTAGTTGTTCTGTGGATGAAGCAAGTCACAAATGGATGTCATTTTACCTTCCAACGAGATGGTGCACCAGCACTTAATGCCAAAAAGGTGTAAGAATTTCTCAGTGTCAATGTTCCTGAATTCTGGTCAAAGGGAATCTGGCTGCCTAGTTCACCAGATGCAAATCCTTTAGACTATCATGTATGGAGCATTTGTGAGAGAGAAGTTAAAACAAAACCTCATTCCAATGAAGAGGTATTTAAGACTAAGACTGAAAACATTGTATTAATGGATAAAGAAAAGTTCATGAAAGTGTGCTCAAGATTCCGAAGTCAAATGAAGTCTATTATTGTAGCAAATGGAGACTTTAACAATTAAAAAAATGATTGTTTATGTACATACATATAAGAACAAATTTATTTCAGAATATAACACTTTTGTGTTTTTGTTTTTTTTTTTTTTACTAAAATTTTGCCACTTTATCGCACACACCTTGCAGTGCATGAGCATCAACTAAATCATTTTCATATACAATATAGCATTCACTCAACTGGCAAAAATGAAATTAGTAGCAATTTATCACAGTGAATTTCCCAATTTTAATATTTATATTGTGTTTATCTGAGAAAATGTCATTGTTTATAGGAAAACACACAAAATTCCCCATTGTTGGGGCATCAGGCTGGTAACCAACTTTCAATTGTTCAAAGAAAAGAAGATTATAATGAATTTAAAACTTTTTGGTAAGTTTCTAATGGTTTCAAAATTTTAAAATATAAAATGAATATATAAAAAAAGATGGTGTCATGTTATCATATTTACTAGTAAGAGTACAATTAGCTATACTAGTATCATAGTACAACATATATAAACCATAATAGAAATTCTTAATTTAAAAAAATTAAAAATCTTTCAAAAAGTAAAAATATTTAAAAACTTAAAAGAAGAAAACATTAAAAAAATGACTCTTTAGATGGTGACAAATACTTCACATAAAATATTAACTAGAAAAAAGAAAAATAATATATAACTGGGGTTGAATGCAGTAAAGAACAATGTCCATGTTCTATATTGAAAATCCCTACATCGCTTTACAATAGAATAAAAAGGGAAAAAGACAAAATCAAGGCAGAGTATCAAGCACCTATACAAACATGCCAGCAAATGTCTGATGGATGACATGTCAGCTCTCAGTTATACTTACACAATGGTTTTTCCAATGTGCAAAAATGACTTCTCTACAAATTCCCGGACGCTATGGACTTCTCCCGTAGCTATGACAAAATCCTCTGGCTCCTGATTCTGCAACATCAGCCACATAGCCTAAAGAAAGACAGCCAAATCCAAGTTAAAATTACAGCCAGCTACCACTTGGGAAATATAATATTATCAAATGCACATAATTGGGTATGGAGATTGTTAAAAGGTAAACTGAGGCATATTAAAATACGTTTTAAAGTGTTTATCTGATCATAGCTTCATTGCTAAACCAAAGGTGGTTAGTAGTGCTAAACCAAAGGTGGTTAGGAGCCCTCCATCAATAACAGCTGGGGGCAAGGTTTTTACTGAACAGACACTGAAGTAAAGCAAAGCAAATAAATTATTTGATTGGTTATAGTTTATGCAGTTGCCTTATTTGAGAAAGCCAAGTTAGCTGTTTGTGATTGGTTGCTTTTGAGTTCCATTTTCTCAGGTTCAAGTGAAGTGGCTTAGGTTTGGTTTTAGGCCTACTAAGGCATTCGAACCACTTAAGTCTAACAGTCTCCATGTTTAAATACTTTAAACATATATAGATAGAAAATATCCATGAACTCAATACAAAATTCTCACCACTACAGTAGTGGTTCTCAGACTTTAACGTATATCAGAGTCATGTGGGACACAAATCAGTACATATGCCTGGGCCGCGTCATAGAAGTGGACATAGTAGAGAATGTGCTTTAGACATCTTTATCTTTAACATCCCAGATGACTGTCATGCAGCAGGTCCTTGGACTATAATGTAGAGGAACAAGATATAAAGAGTAATTTGTGACAAATAACTTTTCTATAGTACATTTAAGACAAGAATAATTTATTTATTTATTTATTTTTTAATTAAAAAAAAATATATGGAACGCTCCACGAATCTGAGTTTCATTCTTGTGCAGGGGCCATGCTTATCTTCTCTGTATCATTCCAATTTTAGTATATGTGCTGCCAAAGCAAGCACTAAGAAAAGAAGAATTTTAAAAGTATTGTCTAATTTACCTTCATATCTTGGGTGGAAGGGAAGGAAAAGTCTTTTTTTAAAGACAGACTTTGTCCCCAAAATAGAACAAGATTTCTATGATAAAGTGGAATAAAGCGGAAAAATGTACCAATGTGGTGAAAACAAAAAGCAAAATAATCAAGAATTATTACTGGACTTCTAGTCAAGGTGGTAGCTTAGGTAAACACAATACTTGCATCTTCACATAACCATGTCAAAATCACAACTAAAATACAGAACAACCATCATGCAGAACCATCTGAAATCCAACATTTATTTTAGTATGTGGATGGCCCACCCACTATTTTATTTACCACTTCTGTTACGCCTCTTTCCCACACTGTGCACTCATCTCAGTCACAGTTTTGGTAAGCCCACAAGCTAACCCTACCTAAAATGTGGTGAGTTGTGCAATTATTTCATTATGTACTGCAATGTAATAATCATAGAAATAAAGTGCACAATAAATGTAATGCACTTGAATCATCCTGAAATAACCTCCCCCATCTCCCATGCCAACCCTGGTCCATGGAACAACTGTCTTCCATGAAACTAGTCCCTGGTGCCAAAAAGGTTAGGGATCACTGGTGTACTGGATAATAAACACTTCAACCAACTGAGCCACCTGGCCAGCACTTGACTGATACTGTTTTGGATCCCAAAACCTGAGATGCAACAACTAATCTATAAATCAACTTCCTCATCTGTAAAACTGAAAGAATGCCACTTACTCGTAAGATTATTATGAATTGTAAATGAGATGATTTGTAATCAGCACAAAGGAAATTATGTCAAGAAGGGAATATTGAATCCTAAACATAATGTTGCACTACACAAGTACTCTAAGACTGTAAGATCTCTACCACTACCCCTCTCAATAAACGTAACAAAGTCTATTATATTAAACTTTGGGTCCTGATTTCCAGTTGTTCAAAATTTTTAAAGGTCCCTAACTTCTATGGGCAGTACAGCTGTTGGCATGATACTAAAGAAATCAATCTAACTTAAGTCTCACTCATCCAAGAGCAACAGCTAAAAATTTATGTACTGCTCCTGGGCATCTTATTTGTAAATGCTTTTCTAGAGGCCTCACTGGTTACCAATCCCACATTCCAACAGAAAGAAAAACAGTCAAACCATGTGTAAAATAAGTCTCTACAAAATTAAAAAAAAAAAAAATGAATGGAACAATAATCATGTAACGAATAGTACTACCACTTTTAAGTTGTTCTCTGAGAAGGAATGAAAAGGTTTGTATTAGTTCAGGATTTCACCAGGCAGCTTTTCAAAGTCAGTTGTTCAACGGGAGTATCTACAGATACACTTTTTCACTGGAACAAGAAGTATAGTTGGGCAGCAATGCAGCTGTATGTCTATGACACAAACTGTAGTAACCATCACTGTTTGGATTCACTCAGTTATGTCAGTTTTTATCAACAGCATACAGGCCTACAGTTTCTATAATCTTGAACTGCACATTAGTTTTAAAGATTTTTACACAGAAGATGCGGATTATAAAAAAGTAAGTATAGTTGGTATTTGACAACACATTTCTTTAAGAACAACCCAGGCAAGCAACAAAGGAATGTTTTTTAATCATTCCTACTTACTTTTCTAAATACAGTATGTAAAATTAATAGGCACAGTCCCCAATATTACGTGAATTGAACACTTGTTCTAACATTTAAGAAAACAACTGTGGTTGATATCTCATTAGCTGCTACTGGATAAGCTGAAAAGTAAGTTGAATTTTCTGAATTCAACTGGACAGCTTATTTTAACCCAAAATGTTTAATTCCTCTTTATTCTTTGAATTTATGACAGACTTCTAAAAATAAAAATTAGGTAAATTATTTATCCTTTATTGGAAGTTATTTCTTGTGAGTATTCTGTATTTTTAGCCTATTATATGATAAGTTTAAATCATATTTCTGTTCTAGAAAAGTTGAGACTTTGGGCAATTATACATACCTTGGACATGTGGCAACTGGGTGAAACAATGGCAACAGATTCAGGTCAGTCATATACTGAGAAGAAACTGATGAAATTGCCTTGGCTAGGAGAGTTTTGTTCACATTTGTGAAAAATCTGGTTTCATTTTGCACTAGGAGTCATAGTTAATGAATTCATTTACATTTTAAATTTTGTACTAATTATATTAATAATAAAGCTCAATCAATTTTTAAAAGGCACAAAATACAAGATGTTCTCTTCAAAGTTTTGTAGCTCCCTGGGCTCCAAGTCCCCGGCACACTATTCTCCACCCCAGAGGAGGGCTGCGGTGGGAAGTGTAGCCCAGATCTGTGGGTTAAGCCCTATGCCCAGCACCCTTCGTTGTTAAGGTCCTCGGAGAGGTGCCTCTTTGTAATAGGTGCTTTAGCAGAGGCCTAACAGTTAGGGGCCCTGCTCTTCTCATCTGTAACTTGTATGTGCATGCAGTTCCTGTGGTCTACAATGCCCTCTTCCCTCACGTGTAGGAACTTGCCTCTTCTTCTAGACCATGTGCAAGAGTCCCAGGTCCAGTCCTTGAAACAGATTCCTGTTACCTCCTTGAGTTTCCTGTCATCAATGACAGATGGCATGGCTGGGTTCACTCAGACTCAGCCTGCCCTTTGGCCACATTTCCTAACTAGGCTGACCCTCCCACCTCTCCTAAGTGCACCCAGCACATGCACACATGCAAACTTTTTTGACTCTCTTCAAAATACTTTCAAAGTTTTTAGGAAAGATTACATTATACTTCTGGCTAGAATTTCACTTGGACATTTTTCTGCAGGATTAATGTATACACTTGAATGTTTTTTACCCATATTTCCAGTCTAAAAATAACATTTCAAATAGGTCTTTCAGGATAGCTTAGCTTTACTTTATTTCTTTTAAAATGCTATGTTGTGCTAGAACACTTTTGAAAAAAAATCATATTTTTAGTCATGTGAAGCTAAGGTTTGCTAAAAATAAAAGGAGAAAATATGACTACTGTCTTATAGCAGATTACTTTAAGTACTGGGCACAAGCTCCCTGCCGCCTGTTTTGTTCCTCAGCAGGAATCTGGGGATCAGTTGGAGCCTCTCACTTCCACTGGGGTGAGGGCCAAGAATCTGCTCTTTTCTTTTCCATAAGACTATCTGAAGCCTTTGACCTATCAATTTCTAGGCATTTCCTCTAAAGTTCATATTGTACCAGACTCCAGTCTAGGAATGGGAAAGGAAAGGATATACAACTCCAGATTTATTTGTTATTACTGAATAGTTTACTGGTTTTACAGAAGGAAAGGACTTTGTTTAAATTTCCATTGAACATAATTAATGGTTATTGACTGGTAAATGAAGAACAGGTGACACTCCGGATTGGAAGATAAACGATCTTGTGTTCTGGTGTGATAATGGGTGAGTAATTTGCCACAAAGACTGGGCCCAGTGCATCCCATCATGATGCTAGGTCATGTCCAAGACACAAAGACCCCTGTGTGAGATGTACTCAGCCATTCCCCTTCTCATACAGCTGCACACATTGATTTGGTCTATTTATTCCCTGATGGATGACACAACTGAGGCAAAAGTTCACCACTTCTCACCTTCCTGTTCACATGCTGGACATATGACCCATGACACCACCAGGGCACAATTGGTGATCAAATTGCCACCCAGTGTTGGCTTCTGACTATAGAAAGGATTTTAAGGTTACACGTTTTAGATGTCAGTTCTCTCTGCCTCTCAAACAATGAAGAAGGAAAAAGACAAAGTCTTCCTACATTCTTTTAGTGCCCTTCAAGGATACGACTGACTTATTATCCACTTCCTTAGATACTTACTTTGAGCACTGACCTGATCACCAGTGGAAATTATTTAAAAAAAAAAAAAAATCTGCTTTTTATCCATTTCACAGGGAGGAAAGAGAATTAGTTAAGGAACGTACCAATGCTTCAGGTACACAGAATGCCACTTAATGCCAAATGAATAATAGTTTTCAAATCATGTCTCACATTCATTTTGCTTTTAAGTCACATGAAGTTTAGGGAAAATTTGACTCCATACCGTTGACATTTCAAGGCCAAGTTAGATCTTATAAATATTAATTTGGGACACATGCTTTCCTGTAACTATATAATTAATTTATCCATTCTACAAATCTAATTTAGAGAAGTCAAAACAAAATTTTAATTAAAAAATTTCAAATAAAAATACCCATCTCCACAAGCTACTCTTTGGCCATTCAAATCATGCATGTGGAAGTGGGTCATGAGGGGTCACTCCTCTTTCCTTGGTTTGGTTGTTCTGGAGGCATTCACAGCTGGACCAGTGAAGGAGAACACCCAAACTACATCACCACAGCCGACTAACTACACACCTGATTCCATGCATGCCTTTTGGGGTGTGATGCATATTTGTCTTAAAAATCTGGATTCTACAATTGCTTCCACCTCACCATTAACCTCCAGTTTAGTATCCAAACCACAAACACTTATTAACTGAGCTGTCACCCATGAATAACAAGATTTGTTAATCGAGGTTATGTTTAACCATGTTATTTGACTGCTGCTTTTTTAGCCCTGTGCTTTTGTGCCTTATGTGCTGCTGTCATAAAAATAATCTTAAAGTTGTACTATATACACATACTCTTTCGTATGTTTCAGGGGAGGAAGTCTATGAAATAATTCTAAAAAGGTCATAGAAATTTGAACTAATGGAAATTAGAATTCCCTCTAAAGAAAACCAAGTGTGGATCCGTTCACATGCACTGTGTCTTTCAGCTTTGTTCTGCAGCTGTTTTTAAGATGACAGCCTGGCCTTACAATTTGGGTGAGGACTTCAAGTGGTCTTCTGCTACACCAGGTCTTAAGTTTTGTGAGACCCACATGGGCAGGTCTAAAGATTAACCTGGGAGATACCCTACTATATAACACAGTTGAGAAGCAGGTACCAAATGACTAACAAATAAAACTGTATCAAGAAAATCTTCTAGCATAAAACCAAAGGCTGGTCTTAAGGCCCTCTCAGTCTTTTCCTCCTGGGCAAAAAATACTGTGGTTTGTGGAAGCCTTTGATTAGGTTTCTTCAGACATTTTATTTTATTCTACTTTATTTTATTTTTTAAAGATTTTTATTGATTTATTTTTGAGTGAGGGGAAGGTAAGGAGAAAGAGAGGGAGAGAAACATCAATATGTGGTTGCCTCTCATGCACCCCCAACTGGGGACCTGGCCTGCAATCCAGGCATGTGCCCTGACTGGGAATCAAACTGGTGGCCCTTTGGTTCACAGGCACACACTCAGTCTACTGAGCCATACCAGCCAGGGCTCTTCAAACATTTGAAAGACACAAAGTTACTAACCAGAAAAACACATTAAATAACAAAGTAATAAAAACACCAAAATAACAAAACACAGTTTAGAAAGTTATATATTCTTGCTTCTTCTGCTGTTAACAAATATACATTGATATCATATGCTTGGAAAGAAAGAGGCCATGTCAAAATCTGCCTCCTTCTGTATCCTTTTATTCTCACCAGGTATATCAATCTACAAATTCAAAGGTTGTAGATTAGTTTTTCTCATTCCTGGAAACAATATAAAACTTAAAAGCTCTTAGTCTTGTGTTAATAATTTTGAATTATTTTTTTCTAGGATACCATCTGCTCTTTTGATATGCAGATTCAAGTTATCTATTTCTTTATTCTATTAACCTTTGAGTATATTTTATCTCTTCTAGTCTATTTCTTTCTCAGGAACACCAATTATGCACATTTTGTAACTGTTTTCTTCTACTTTCTATGTCTAATATACTCATGTTAATGTTTGTTCTTATCCATTTTATTTTACATGATTTCCTCCTATTGTTCACCTGATTATTTTAGTAACAGTTATTTAAAATTTCATTGCTAATGTGGCTTTAATCTCTGAAATGACTTTCTTTTTCTCCTCTCTATCTTTCCTGATTACTTCCAGCTTCACTCTCATTTACTCTCTTTAAGCCAGGGATCAGCAAACTTTCTATTAAAGGGATAGGTGGTAAATATTGTAGACTGGCGAGCCATATGATATTTAACACAACTACTCAACTCTGCTGCTGTAGTGCAAATACAACCACAGACAATACAGAAACAAGTGGGCATGGTTGTGTTTCATTAAACATTATTTACAAAACAGGCAACTGGCCTATGGCTTGTCATTTGCCTATCTTTGCTTTTAGTAAACTGAACAAAAACATGTTGCCTATAAATTTTTTTGAATCTATGAAGAACAATTATCTGAACTCCAGCTACATATTTTATCTTTTGATAATACTCCTTATAATGTGTGCTATTCATCTATTTTTATGCATGTTCCTTGGAACCCTCTTCCCCACTTCCACCTTAGATAGACACCATGGGTGGTGCTATCATTATTTGACCAAGGCTAGTGCTTGCTGAAGAAATCACATGAGGAAGGGCAGGGAAGTGCCCAGAGGGTGGCCTGCAACTTCAATTCAAACTACTCTCAAAACACTCTCATCAAACCCAGAGCAACTGTCCTCATTTTTCAGCACTTGGTTGGTGAGTGTGGCTCACGGAGTAGCCCAAAAAGCTATGGTGCTATCTGCAATTGCTGTTTCCTCTCCACTTTCTCCCCAAATCACAGTCTACACTGTCTTTCAGCCAAGGGGCTGTGACACAGACAGTAAAATGGGTCTCTTCTTCAGCAACACTTTCCTGCCAATTAGGGTTAGTGTAAAAGTGGTTCTCCATAAGGATCATCTCCATTCCTATGTAATACCATTCTGTGCGTCTCAGTACTCCAAATTAATTTGAGCAAAATCTATACACTGTATGCATGTATGTATGTTCAGCCTAATATACTCTGAGTGAATGAAGAATTCTTTTAAGCAATTATATGTATCTTAAAGTTGTGACCATGTAAATAATATGTGAAAGAACCTTAATGAAAAATGTACATTCAAATAAAGGATTTCATTTGTTTAATGCTGCTTAAAGTCATCCTAAGGCTTCATGGCTTAAACCTTCTTATCAATCAGAGTTCTGTGAGTAATTCAGGAGGGCTCAGGGGGATGGCCCACGTGTGCTCCATGTGGCGTTGACTGAGGTGCTTTGACTTGGGCTATAGGAGCAAGAGGGCCTCCCTCCAAGGTGTAGGTCCTGGCTGCTGGATGCACTTCAGTTCTCCAGGTGCCTTCACCCCCATGGACTCTCCTCATTCGCTTGTCTAGCCCAAGCTTCTTTACAAAATGCAAGTGGTAAGTCCTCAGAAGGCATCAGCCTGAAAGTGGTCTGGTGTCACTTCTGTGTACTGCTGGTTATAGGGTCAGCCCACGTTCTAAAAAGGGGAAGCAGACTCTCCCCCTTTATGAGAAGAGTGGTAAAGTTACACTGCCAGAGGGTGTGCAGGATGGGAGGGATTATTGCAGCCATCTTTGGAAAAAATCTATTATCTTGTAATGACCACAATATCAATTGATGGATTCAATATAGTAATGAATATTTTTGCCTTTAACATTAACACTGCTTCAGCTTATGGTTTCTATGTAAGGCTCTGTCTACTTTAACATTGTTCAGTGATAGGTTTATGTGAGGGCAACAATAACTCCTGGAATATACAAACTCATTTTCAGGTCACTGTAATTTAACAAATGCTTTAACTTGGCCATAACATCATTTCTGTCACAGCATTCTTCCCAGAAGTGGCTGTTTCCTGGACCATGCCCAGACACCTACCTCAACCAGGTGTTTCCAATTACCTGCACCCACTCGCATACCCAGGTGAGCCCTTCTAGCATTAGCTCCCGGCTTAGCAAGAACAATCTAAAAGCTATGGGTATGCAGTAGGAAGTTAGTTTACACTCGTGACCACCTGATCGTCCACCTCTTTACTCATGGTTCCTAGCCATGCTGCCTAAATATGTTCTTGGGAAGCCGGCTCTGACATCTCTGTAACTTTACCCCTCAAGCAGGTCCTGAGCACCTGGTTCTTCCTCTCCATCTGACTCTAACCTTTGGAATCCAGCTTCTGGGCTGGTTCCTGGCTCCCTTGAAAAACAGGTCCTAACCCTGCCATAGATCTCTCAGTTCTAATGTTGATAATCATCACTACCAAGAGATAAAATCTATACACACATCATATTATGTGCATTAAGGTAGACAATGATAGAACTTTGAAAGCTGAGTTGAAATATTGCTGCCAGTAGAAATATAATATTAGCCACATGTTAATTTTTAATATTCTTTTAGTCACATTAAAAGAGTAAAAGGAAATGTGAAGTTAAACTTAATATTTTATTTAACATACTGTTAAATACATTCATTATATTATCATTTCAATATTAAATAGTATTGACATTTTACATTATTATTTTTCCATGTATTAAGTATTTGATATGCAGTATACATTTTGCATTTATAAGCCCATCACAAAGCAGACTCAGCAACTATATGCAGCTCCTGGACAGGCCTGGGCAGTCAAGGCTATAGCAGGCCTTGTGTAAGGAAGGAGAGTCTGCACCTATTATGTGATGCACTGCCCTAATCCTGTTTGCTTAACCTGTCAAAGATTGTGCTGGGGCTTCATGAAGAGAGCCACATCTCCCTCCTTTGTAATTATCTCCACCTCCAGGCTTTTCCTGGAGTGATTTCATTGGTGATGCCAACTAGAATAAAGAGAGCTTGAAAAGAGGTGCAACTAGATCCTAATTTACGATCAACTGATGTTTGAATGCTTGCCTTGTTTGTGTATAAGCGAGCCATGATACCACACTCCCAACTTTCCAGTTGAAATACCTGGGGAGTAGAAACCTACAGAACTTCTTATCAGTGTGTTGAAAGGCAGTGCTGAAGTGAGGAGGCAGGAGCACTAGAATTGTGGTGTGTATCACAACCATGGGAAAGGTTAAAGCAGATTGCTTCTCTGCTAGCGCCAGAGTCTGATTGTAGGCTTGGGCTGGGATCTCAAAATCTGCCTTTCTAACAGGTTCCATATGGAAACTGATGCTGCTGGTCTGGGGACCACGCTGACAACTACTACTTGTGATTGGAGCTCAGACTCAGAATCAGACCACCTGTGTTTAAACCCCCAGCTCTGGGATTTCCTGGGTTACTTTTCTGTGCCTCAGAAAAAAGAGAAAAATAATAGTACCTACCACACAGGACTGTTTTTAGGGTTAAATTAGTTAATATATGTTAAGTGCCTGGAACAGTGCCTGACACACAGTAATGCTCAAGGACTATTATTTATCATGATGATGATGACAATGACAATTATGTACCTTGAGAGGGTTATTTATTGGTGCCTGAGGATCTAGTTGGTCTCCACACCCAAATCTTATAACCAACCATACATTACACAGGGAGGGAAGACTGAAAGGGTGGAGTAAATTTAATCCGTATTCTGTTAGAGCAACAGTTTTATAGCTGGAAGGGGTCTCAGAGATGTCCTTATTCAATTCAATTCATTTTAAAGACAAAGCAAATGAAACCTGCTAGGTGCTAGGCACTGTGCCAGTCTGAGAGTATAACAGGTGGAAATAAACAAGGTAAACACTGTGCCGTCCTGGGTTATGGACTTTCAATATTTATACAGAAAAGGATTTTAAAAGTCCAACATTTAATATAAGTAAGAACTTCTGATACATAAACTCTGGGCATTATCCAGAAGACATCAGGCAAAGAAGCTTTTGAAAACCTTCCTCCTAAAAAGCAAGATTATCCCTACCCACAGCTCTTGCTAAAGGAGTCAATCAATGCAGCAATATTTGAGCCAGATGATTTGTCCCTGTGCCTCCCCTCCCTCCTGACACCTGACATATTCTGGGCCAATCAGAGTCTCAAAAAATCTGTAGTAAGAGACCTAGAGACTGAATGAGCATGGGAGGCATATATATGACTGCCATAAGAGGTCAGCTGGCCCTGCTAAAGCGAAGGGGAGGCCTGATGAAGCAGCACTGAAGAGCTGAGCAGGAGACCCATCTGGGGAAAGGAGTAGGAAAAGGGGGACTATAAGGTTTGAGGAAGTGTGAGGGGAGAGCTGCACAAGCACACAGGAAGGCAGGTTTCTTTCACTTCTCAGTTTCTGGGAAGTATCCCGACTCTCTTCATGACAGATACCCTCTTATTTGAATTCCTTTGAATTGGGTTTCTGCTCCTAGGGCCATCTAGCTCAGAAGAAGACAGCTGGAGACCAATACTTCCAGATCTTAGCAGAGTCTGAGTATGTGGAACTGATCATGCATCAGGCTCTGTACTCAGTTGAGAAGACAGTTCCAAAGGGGTAAGATACCACCTGGTTCCACAGAACCACAGGGAAGGCTGCCATGTGCCCAACCAGCAACTGAAATAACACAGGCCCAAGGGATAATGCCAGCAGGAAAGGACGTACAGGGGCACAAAGGAAGAGACAATGCATACCAGCAGAGTGGGAGAGCTTTGGAGGATCTCTACCTATATGTCTTGAATCCCAAAGAGCACCGACATTGCCCATTCTTTAGCTCCTCTGAACACAGCAGGCTGGGACACATGTACTATTTTTGTTATTGGTGTCCCATTCAACCCACTCATTTAAATTCATTTCAAATGTGTTTTCCCATAAGTCCTCATTCACAAAAATCAGGATTTCAATATTTTTTAAAGACTTTATTTATTATTTTAAAAGAGAGAGGAAGGGAGGGAGGAGAGAGGCAGAGAAACATCAATGTATGGCTTCCTTTCATCTGCCTACAGCTACGGACCTGGTTGGAGACTTGGCTTGCAACCTGGTTATGTCCCCTGGCTTGGAATCCAACCAGTGACCTTTGGGTTCACAGGCCAGCACCAATTCACTAAGCCACCAGCCAGGGCAGGATTTCAATTTTAAAAGTCACTCTCCACTCAGAACTCTTTAAACTATGCTTGAATAGTTTTAGACTTAATCATTCCACCTTTAATTTTTGGTTAAATATAAAATACCCCAATATAAACAGTACATAAGCTTTGTTCTTCAGGGAGGTCAAATTACTCTTATTGACTTGGTCTTAACCCGTGAGCGGAATGTTTCTGTTATCATAATTATTTCCTAGATGCTGACTCTGAAATGTCCTTGATTGAAAGATATGAAAAAGGAAGCCAGTTTTATTTAAGAAAACATTTAGTATAACAGTAATATCTGAACCTAATGATATAAGAGGAAATAAATTCCACTGTATATAAAAAAAATAACTTGAGACAACTTCACCTCCAAGAAATATCCCTCCACACTACTGAAATTAAACAAAGAGCTCCTTTATCTTAACCAAATTAAAAAAAATCAAAACAGCTCCTAAAAATTTCATTATTTTAAAATACATGGATGGTGATGGGATATTTATTTGAGTCTTTATAACTCCAGATAAAATCGGGAAAATTAAGCCTTTGATAAATTGAATCAATATCTTCTAAACATTTAGCTTACCAAGTATTAAAAAGTCTAAAATGTTAAAATAAAAAAAAAAAAATTAGAAAAGCTTAATTGAAATTACCAGACCCTAAAGAATAAACATTTATTTTTTGGTTACTAAAATGTTCAATAACCTGACAAGTATTAATGACTGCTCAAAGCCCATTATTCACAATAAACAATTGTCTACTACTACACAACAGCATAAGTAATGTCATCTAGCAAATGCTAAAGGTCGGGAACTGAGGGGCAATCTTTTCTGTTACTATAACACAACATTTTTCCACATTCATTTCATATAAATGAACAATGTCTTCATTGTTGTCTGAACACTAATTTAGTGTTGTATTTTTTTTGCTTGTGTCAATGAGTGTCAAAATATTTTTCTTTTAATACATTAAAGTATTTGCATAGAGCTTTATTACTGATCTTTAGACATTAGCCAGAGGCAAAATAAAACAGAGAAGCTCCAGTTGGGAAATCTCACTAGGAATGAAAAGCAAAAGTATTTAACATATTCTGCTTTTCTAATATTTCAACTATAAGACACAAGAATTCCATTTCCCTAAAAATGAAACAGAAAGTTTGCAAGGAGGCATACAAGAACCCTGAAAGGAAGTTTTAAGATCCTGTCATGAATTAAAATACAATACCATGTAAACCAATTACAGAAAAGCCAAGAAACACAGAGTTTCAACAATGAACTGAGAAACATATGGGCAATTTTCATCGTTATGCCTTTCTGCATTATCTCATCATTAAATGCTCAATTGCCTGTAATTGTTTGCATTTATCCCAGTTATTAGAAAAATAAAGCCACCGCATTTTGTCTCTTCAAGGTTGAACAGTCCACACAACCAGGTATCTGATGCGGTTTTCAATTCTGTTTTTTTTTCTCTTCTCTCTCTAACACTAATTATCTTGCCATTGTGGAATTATCTACAAAGTGCCTTTTCACAGAAAAGCAGGCTCCAACTGATAGGTTACTCACGACAAAACTGCAGGGCTGGACCCTGGCTGCCATTAGGAAAGAGTAGTCCATGAGCTTGATGCCAGGATAGGCTAGTAAAGGCCACACTCAAAACTGCGAGAAACCAGACCAGCCTTTCAAGGCGAGTGTTGGCTTGTAGACATATAAGTTAATCAGCTTGAAATAACCACCACAATGTTCTTATTGATCACAAAGGGCTTCTGATGCAACTCTTGGCCTGGGGAGATCTGTGCTTCATTCTTTCAGCCTCCAACTTTCAAAGAGTACTTGAGAAGACTGTTTACAAATGCAGATGTTAACTTTATGATTTGAACCTCCCTATGAAGATATGCAATGTGCTGAATCTCCAAAATGAAGTATACAAAATCCATCACATTCACATACATGCTCATTCTTTTTCAAATAACATGGTAGTGTTCTTAATTGTCTTTATTAAAAGGGTATTTAAAAAACTTCAAGCTGGTTAACATTTCAGAACCAAATTTTAAATGTTCCCTTTATTATTTTTCCTTCATTGTGAGACACTAGATAATGTTGATACCTATTGTTGATACCTAATGTTGATAGCTATTGAACATAATGGCTCCAAAAGTCATAAATTAATTTAAGAAGCTGGTCATTTTAAATGTCACTGGCAGAAGATTTAGTATATCTTTACTGCTCTTGAAAATGAGCCAGTGTGATAATCGTACTTTCTGACTGTACCAAATCTTTAGTTCCCATTTCTACTACATCTTTGTCAAACCACAGAAAGAAAAACAAAAGTGGATGAGAGTGACTTGTGCTGTTGGAGCTTCCGGATATATCCTAAGGTACTGCAGAATGTGGGTCATTGGGTTATCCATAGATGTGACAAAAAACTAATGAGTCCTCTCCCACTAAGCCAGCTCCATTGTTCAGAGGTAGGAGTCCTCTAGAATGAATCCTCTTAAATAAAATGAGAAAGAACAAATTCAATATAGAGTCAATGAGAAGATTATGCAAGTGAGCTGAAGAATCAATGAATTAAATCTTCAAGAAAACATTCAGTCACCCTGGCCAATGTGGCTTAGTTGGTTGGAGTGTCAGCCCCTAACCAAGGTTGTGGGTTCAATTCCTGGTCAAAGCACATACCCAAGTTGCAGGTTCAATCCCCAGCCCGTGTGGACAGGAGGCAACCAACCTGATGCTTCTTTCTTACATTGATGTTTCCCTTTCTCCCCTCCTCTCTTTCTAAAAGTAATGAAAAAATGTCCTTGGGTAAGGAAAGAAAAAATCAGTCAATTGATTCGCTAAGGCACAGAGATAAAATCCTAGTGTCTTTCCATGTGCTGTCCACACTATCTCTGGTCAGGCCTCCAGATGCATGTGTCCACAGACATTAAAGAGTTTGGTCAGCAAAGAAATGACAGTTACACAATTGCTCCTGCCTTTCTTTTTCTTTCCCATAGATTGCAGAGCAAACAGAGATTAAAAAAAAAAAAAAATCAAGTATTGTATTTCTAACAGTAACATGGACTGCAGGTTTGCTCTAGGGGAAACAATGGGGATATCTCAGGCATTATGGTGGCATGATCTACAAAGCAATGTGAGCCAGTTTCTAAGTTTGTATGACTCACTTTTGTCTCCAATTAATTTAAAACTTTGCTAGAAGTAAAAAGCTCACGCATTTGACATTTGTTCCTAAGAATGAACAGTGCCCCCCAACCGGGGGACTTACATGTCCCAATCGCTTGGGGGAAACAGCGCCACCTGCTGAAACTCCAATCTCTAGCTGAGAGTCTTCCCCAGCCCTGGCCCCACAGTTTGGAGGCTCTATGTAGGAGAATAGAGCCAAACATCACAGACAGCCTGTTTCTCATCTGATTCAACTTCTCCTAGCACTACTGGAGGTGGAAGTTAAGAGTGAACGAGTAAAGAAAAAAACGTTTTGTTATATTGTTTAAAAAGATCTTGTTCCCAGCAATAAACACGGTGCTGGTAGCTTAGGAACCCTTTCTGTGATCACTTGTGTACTTTTATGTAACGGGAGCTTGTGGTGTGAGACTGAATACAAAGACACACACTCAAAATGAAAACCCAAACCCATATGCAGAATGTGAGAGCTGAGCAAGTCACAGAGCCAAGACATGAAGCCCTCATATGTTTATCTGTCTTTCCAAATGAAGTGTTTTTACAGGAAAATAGGTAGTCATAAAGGACAGTGTCAATGTTATGCAGTGAAAGAACTCAGATGAAAGTCCTAAAACAAGTCACTTATTTCACCTTTGACTTTCTTACACAGGTTACATGATTTTAGGTATTGCATTAGGTAACATTTTAAAAGCACTTTGTGATCTACTAAATGTTATTGTTATTATAAAGGATAATATTATTGGAGAAAATTCCAGGGTTAATGCTTAAGAGATCAGTGCTCCATAAGGACCTCTGAGATATGATGTGATAATTCTGTAGACCATTATCGCACTTAACATTGAAACACAAAGCATTAATTTCAGAGCACTAATTTTTTTTTAAAGTGTTTAAGAATGGAATTTGGAGTTTCAATATTTCTATCCTTAAGAATTTCTATTCCTTGTCCAAAACAGGTCAATTATATTCAAGTTTTAAAACAGCATAATAATTCTGATAATTTATATATTTGTCTTATATGTGGGCTTTTGCTATTTTAGGAAAACAAATTTGCATTATACAGGTGAATATTTCAGAGGAGCTTTAAGTCTTTTTTTTTTCTGAATAATTAGCTTCATTAATTATTGTTAGAGTATTCATTTGCTTAATAGTGCTCACAAATCTTCAACAGTTGTTGATAGAGGTTTTTTTCCAACATGATTTCTTAGTGAAGAAATAAAAATCCTAAGTAGTATCTGAACTGAGGAGTAATCTGTAGATTTAAACAAATAAAGTCTCAAACAAATTAGCCTTTATACACACATCAGTTAACTGGAGATCGCACTTTTTGGACCTAGACTTTAACTTAAGCATAGTAAGTCTAATACCATCTTTTATTCAACATCATTTTGTTTCTAAACGTTATTATTTATTTTGGCATGAAAAGCACATCTCCACTGTCTCTCTTCCTAGAGTGGTGTTGATATTAACATGAGGGTCAGTTAGGTGGGAACACAACCATTAATAGGCAGCAAGAAGCCTATAGTTTGAAATGCCCTTCTAAACAGATAAAAAGGTACTAGACAAGAGTAAATCAAAAAATGGATCAAGGCAGAGACCCCATGAAAATATTCATTTGCCATAGTTTTGATAAAAATAATCAGGAAAATTTCTCTAATATTTATTGTAAAGAACATTAATTTCATAGTCTTATTTTACAGATGGAGAAACTGAGACATGCTAGGGGGAATGACCTGCAAAAGGGTCAGGCAGCAGCAGAATGAGGAACAGAAGGCAGATTTCCTGATCCCTCTGCCAGTTTTCCACCCAACCCACCCGGCTAAATGAACCGGCAGAGGCTTAGTTTTGATAAGCAGTTCCATGAAAACACACTTTGTGCCAGATTCTCTACAGTGCCTGAGACACTCCCTGATGGTGAGCTGGGGCTTGGAGCCCTTTAACTCTTTCAGCACACACTGACTTAGGAAGAAATATAAAAGGAGAGGGCCTGGGGTGTGCACTTCTAAAACTGAGCACAGGACCCTCATCCCTTTCCCACATTCAGCCTTAACAATAAAGGCTGAAGATTTTGAACCCTCTAGCTTGGGTTCTTTGAAATATCCCTGAATCCCATCATTAATGACTCTACTTCAGATACCAAGTACAGATGTCCACTATATCTGCGCTCCCACTGGCTGCACTTCTTGAAAACTATGGTGATGAAATGGAAGAATGATTATTTGAGTGTTTCTCACCATTACAAAGGGAATCCTTCACGGTTATATATAATACTTTCTCAGTGCATCAACACAATTGATTCCATGATCTTTTTTGTTTTGTTTTTGACAGAGAAACTAGGGAAGTTAGGAAACCTAAGCTATTGTGTACTGAATCACTGGAAAGTGAACAGTACAATGATCAGAGAACTTCTCTGATTTGGCAGGTTAATTTGGTTTTTAAGGATAAGAAAAGTGGGGTCCAGCAAGATATTCCAGATGGCTAGAGACATCCTGCTAGCTGGCAGGAGGGTCCACACCTTCCATCTTTTCCAGGCCAACACTCTTTCTAGGTCACCATGTAGGAGATAAAAATATCTTGAGAATCATAATGTAAGCCAATGAAGAAATGAGTATAATATTTTTTTACCCAAAAATTAGGAATGACTTTCTAGTGAATAAAAGTACATTGAAAAGTGATTTCTCTTTTTTAAACGAGGCACCAGAAAAGGGGTTTAAGACAGGATTTACAACTGCAGGTCCTTAGGGCCCCACTAGGCTCTCCCTGGTGGCCTGCAGAGAATATACACCTCCTTCTAGAAGGGGCAACATGAGCTTCACTCTGGCAGATAGTTCCCATCAGAAATGCTAAAAACCAAGAATAATGCTAAAAAAAGACCTCTCAAACTTTTACTGTTAGCTTTTAAAAATGTAAAACTGTGCCTGGACTAAACAGAACATGGCAGGGGGCCGTCTAGATCAAATGCAGTGAGGCCTGCCTGCTTAGTTACCCACTCTAACTAGTACCTGGGTTGAAAGGTTTTCCCTTTAGGAATTGGGTCTCCAAACTTTCTCACATCATCACTGAACTTTCTTCAATTCACTAGAAAATAAAATGGACAAACTATAAAATATAGCTTCTTAGTTTGTTTACTATAGATTTAGGAATACTCATGTTTTCCTACTTTACTGAAATTCTTCAATAGGAAATGTAAGCTACAAACAGAATACAATTTTAAACTCGGAAACATATTTTCTAAGCATACCCCCACCCCACCTCAAATGTCATTAAAGGCACAAGAGAAAACATTGTTTGTAAAATAGCCAATATAATTACAAAATAATTAGTTGCAGAGGTTCTACATAATAAAAATAACAACAACCATTAAATTTCAGTCATTAAAAATCAGGGAACTCATTATTTGGGCACTGAAAATATTAGTTCATCAAAAGTAAATATCTAAAGTAAATTTTGGGTTAAAGAAAAAGGACAGCCAAGTAAAACCCAGTACTACTTCCACCCTATGCTTGTCCACCCTTTTGAATGCACTTCAAATAACAACAAATGACAAAGATGGAAAGTGCTATTGTAGACCTCCCTTGAATTCTTCTCCAAGCTGCCACCTTTCCCAGTCCCCAGACTGACCTCTGAGTCAAGCCAGATGGGACTGAGAGAGACATCAAGCAAGTGCTGAAAAGGTGACTTGAGTATCTGGCAGCTGAGTCTGGAGCAAGTTTCTCTGCAAATTCTCTGGGGGTTGCTGCTTTCCAATTTCTCAGGAATGTTTAATTCTCCTCATCCCTTCACTGAATCTCTCTCTCTCTGGAGAGGTCAGGGAAGCCTGTGACATCCCCGGAGGGCACTGCCTGACTGAATTAGCATGAGATAACTTTGGACTCTCTTCCAAACATGAAAAAACAAGGGAGGGAATTTCATTAAAAGCAGAAGACTAGGTGATCCAAGTTAATCCCAGCTCTAAGCTGCCAGAGAAACATTCAGTGTTTACATTTGACTCTCCTCTCAGTGACAGAGTTCACCAACTATAATGCCAGTGTTGCTAAGAGTGTCCAACTTGACCTCAGCTGACCAAGACTTAGTTTTACAATGAAGTTGAAAAGTAGGGTTGACGGTATTAAAATAAGTTTTTAGACTGTTTATGTGTTACTATATAAAGCAGCAAGATCCTGAGGTCAAAAATAAACATTTCAGTATTTCAGCCTTTAAATATCTTTTAAATCAGGGACGAGGAAACTTTAGTAGGTAACATGAATCATTAACCATATGTATGTGTGTAAACATGGGGATATTTAATTTAGTAAGGCATATAATGTCATAGAGACATGCCTTCTATTACATCTGCAAATGTTTGAAAGGACACATTGTAAATATTTTATATAATATGTATAAATTATACACATTGTATAATTAATAAGATATATTCAAAAAGTACAGAAATGACCATTTTATCACTTGCTTTTAAAACATTTAATTGGAAATACAGATCTAGGAAAGGAGTCAATGTATCCTGTCTATAAAATATGACCAATAAAGTATTAAAGAATTCAAACTCAGATGCACATTTTGGAATTCTTTTATTTCAACTTTTTGATTATAAATGTTTCTTATTAGCTATTATATCATCAAGTATATTGTGCTTTTCTTTGATGTAAAAATATTTTGCTTCTTTTGAATATTCATAATTAGTAAAAACTGACATTTTATAACTTATAAGCCAGTATTCACCAAATGACATTTTGCAGACTAAAAGCCATGCACGTGAGTGTTTAAACATCTTTGTGCACTTTAGACATTTAGTTCAGATTCCCTTGACTACTGTGAGATAAAAGGTGTTAAATAATATGCCTCAGATGAGGAATAATGGCTTACTTTGTCTGATAATACATTCTACATTCTACATAGAGAGCAAAGTACTCAGTGATAAAAATTATTTGCTAGTGTATTATAATTTACATTGGGTGGCCTGATGTAATTAATTCCTAGAGGAGTTCTCTGTTTTGGACCTGGTGATTCTGAGCAGCATGCCCCCCAACCATATCACTAAAGTCTTATGACAACCACTGACACTAACTGAATACATACTGTACAATCGCATTGTATATTATATTTACAGAAATAAAAGGAAATGGGCCCTTCTCTCAAAAAGCATCCAATGTAGCAAAAGTATTTAATGTAACTTATAAGGAAACAAAATTCTTGAATGTCAAAAGCTGGATTAAAAAACTCTCTCAAGTTTCTTCTCAGCTGAAGTACAGTGATATTTAGACTGTAAGTTACAAGCATATACCAATACAGGAAACACAGTGAGGAAACTGAGTGGCATAATTCCCTGTCTTTCTTTCTTTCTTTATCATGGGCATTTTCAGGATAGCTGGTGGGACTCAGTGAAATCTATGGTCATAAACCTATTTTATTAATTAGCCAATAGGACAACTAAAGCCCTTTAGTTTTAATCTCTAACCAAAATTGATTAAGTTAGACATGAAATACTTATATTATTTAGGTAACACAAAAGTTAAATCCAACTTTCTCATGATTTCTATCTTTTGTTATGAATCCTGGCTAAAATCTTAAGATATTTCGTAACTATCTGTTTAATTTTTTAAAGCAGCGATTATGAACTTTATTTATGTCACGGACCCATTTGAGAATTTGATGAAAAATAAGGATACCCTAAAAAATGTGTGAGCCTGCACACAGGTACATTTTGGCCTAAGAGTTTAGAGATTTGCAGATATCACCTAAAGTCTATCTTTGGATATGAGGTTCAAAAAATTGTGACTTACAGAGATGGCACTATAATTTCCATTAATGTTTCACTCTCCTGCTTCCACCTACAACATATTTCCTGAAGATCTAGATTAAGGCACTGTATTAAAAGCTGTGTGGAGCATGGGAAATAGAAGACACAGTCCTTGTGGTGAAGAATCTGACCATAAAGCAGATGTGGACTGAAATTGTGGACATTCTCAATACAATGGCTACAGAGCACTCCTAGGATGGCACTGCCCTCATTTGCGAGCTGGAGTCCTTGGACAGTGACCCTCAGCCCTGGGAACAAGACAATGGTAGTAAACAGTGCTTTCTTTGTAAATGGAAAACCACAGCGACAATGTTAGTAGATGATCTTATGAAGTCAAACTTGCCTTCCTGTTCCTAGAGCCAACCATTTAATAAAGAAAACTTTTACATCAGAAAAATGAAAATTAGAAGAGAATAAATTAGAAGTGTCCATAATAGCATTCCTAATGATAATAGATCCTTTTATCAAAATCATCCAATTAGCAGTTCTGAAAAGATTTTTAAAAAATGATCCTTTAATAAATAAAGTTGCCAAGGTAATAAATAAAGAAGTATTTGTTAGAGTATGTGGCACAGGGCTCTGGCTTACTTAATGCATCCCATAAATAAAATTAAATAACACAGTAGGTAAAAGGTTTATAAGATGTAACTTTTTTTTTTTTAGAGAACTCTTTTTTGTTTTTTAAAGATTTTATTTCATTATTTTTAGAAAGAGTGGAAGGGAGAGAGGCAGAGAGGGGGAGAGAGACATCAATGTCTGGTTGCCTTTCACCTGCCTCCAGCCACAGACCTGACTGGAGACCTAGTTTGCAACCTGGTTATGTGCCCTGGCTGGGGAATCGAACCTGTGACCTTTGGGTTTGCAGGCCGGCACCTTATCCACTGTGCTACCAGCCAGGGAAGATGTAACTTTTGATCTTCACTTATTCCTTACAACTTACATGCTAAAACACCTGCCCTTCCCTTGGCACTTATGCACTGTATTCTTTTGTAGCTGAGATATCTAAGCTTGAAAATATGATCACTCTGGAGCACGTCAGCTGCAGGACAGTTAAACAGACTATATTCAGTTTCTAATGTATTGCACTGAGGATGGCTTTGAAGGTGTCTTCCTCTGTTTTTTTCTTTCTCTTAATTTAGGGTGCTGAGAGAAACCATGAGGAAAACCTCATGGTCTTGGCATTGGACAGACCCTGGTTAGAATCTCAGCTCTGCTACTCAATGTCTAGAATGCTAGAATTAACTGTGAAATAAGGATAACAATGCCTCTTCTTCAGGTTTTAAAAAAATAAGTGAAAAAATGAGTGTAAGTATCTGTAACAATGGTTGACACGTAGTAGCAGATCAATAAAATGGTAGTTAACATTAATTTGCATTAATGATGCCATTCAATCTGAGTAAATCAGGCACAAATATCCTACAGTTATACAGAACTACAGTATATGTTTTACAAAACACCCTCGCAATATGTCATTTGATCCTCACAACTTTGAATTTTAAAAAAAGATAAGTATTATTGTTTCTCTTTTACCCATGAGGAAACAATGAATGAGAGATGCTAACTGATTTACCAAAGTCACATAGTAGCATAAGTAAGAAGTGGTGAAACTGGAAACAAACAGTTTTATAATGTCTGGTGTGGCAAACAAGGACAGAATCCTATGATACCAGATCTGGTGGTATAGTATATCTCACTAGCTCTGTTGGTAGTACACATATTCAGGAAAAGAAAAAGTAGGAGAGATATCTGGAAAGTGTGAACATATAATGGGGAGACAATCAGTCTCAAGAAAAACTTAAGACTATAAAAAGAAAAGAGGGAACAAGCAAAGATACTTTTGTTGACTTGTAACAGCAATAGAAAGACCTGCCTTGCCCTGGCTGGTGGCATAGTGGATAGGGCACTGGCCTGTGAACCCAAAGGTCGCTGGTTCGATTCCCAGCCAGGACACATAACCAGGTTGCAGGCCAGGTCTCCAGCCAGGTCTGTAGCTGGAGGCAGGTGAAAGGCAACAGCACATTGATGTCTCTCTCCCTCTCTCTGCCTCTCTCTCTTGCCCTCTCTATAAAATAATAAATATTTAAAAAAATAAAAAATAATAAATTAAAAAAGAAAGAAAGAAAGAAAGGAAAGACCAGCCTTGCCAGCAGAAATCTATAGTCTTATTGAGGATTGGTTTGATGAGGCCTGGAAGAATGGTATTTATGAAAACAGCACAACAGTGTGCTGAAGTGAACACCGCCCCTCTGTAATGGCCAGTTTCTTAGGCTATTTTCAGTTGCAAAAGGAGAAAATGAATTGAAGACCACAATCAAAACCCAATAATTAAAAAAAAAAAAAATCTGTGATGGTCCTGGCTAGTGGTTCAGTGGTTAAGACACCGGACTGTGAACCCAAAGGTTGCTGGTTCAATTCCCAGCCAGGGCACATACCCAGGTTGCAAGCCAGGTCTCCAGCCAGGTCCCCACCTGGAGGCAGGTGAAAGGCAACCATACGTGGATGTCTCTCTCTCTCTGGAAATAATAAAATCTTAAAAAAAAATCCCTGATGGTATAACACACACAAAAAATATGCTAAAAAAAAAAAAAGTGAAATATGTGTTTTATACAAGGGGAGGACCCTCCAAAACAATGTAGTTATAAAAAATTACGTACTTATTCTTCCGTGTTTGAACTTCAGTCACCTTCAAGTACTCTCCATTTGATGCAATACATATATCAAGATGTTTTTTCCACTGCTCAAAATAGTTTTTGAATTTGCTGATTTTGTTACCTTTTAGTGCTTCTGCCATTTTTTCAGTTTCACCTTTTCCATACTGGCAAAAGGTTTCCCTTTGAGGACATCTTTCATCCAGGGAAACAAACAAAAAGGTAACTCAGAGCAAGATGGGTAAATGGGGAAGGTGGAGAACCAAGGTCATGCTGTTTTTGGTTAAAAATTGCTGAACACTCAGCTTGGAGTGGGCAGGTGCACTCATAAATCACCCATTATGAAATGGGCAAACATTTGAAAGAGTCTTCAAAAAAAAAAAAAAAAAAATTCACTGAAGCTAAATGCAGCCTCTCACAACAAGGCCAGCTAGTACACTGACTGATACAGGTGGGTTCCTAGAACCCTAGAAAGCTTGTACTACGAGAGGCCTGCTCTCTAGAAGATAATTTCACTTTTTTTGGCAGGTAGCTTGTCAGTGACAACTAGTTTTTGGAATAATGGATTTCATTGAAAACATTGCCTCTATGTTTCCATTTGATATTTCTCATGTTTAAGCTGGGAGTAAAATATGGGTATAAAGATCACACAGGAGGCTTTTGATGATCGCTTTCTGGGACTAATATTGAAACATTGCATTCTTTTTTTTTTTTTAATATTTTATTTATTATTTTTAGAGAGTGGGGAAAGGAAAGAAGCAGAGAGGGAGAGAGACATCAATGTATGGTTGCCTTTTACCTGCCTCCAACTACGAACCTGGATGGAGACTTGTTTTGCAGTCTGGTTATGTGCCCTGGCTGGAAATTGAACCAGTGACCTTTAGGTTTGCAGGCTGACACCTTATCCACTGTGCCACCTGCCAGGGCCTTGCATTCTTCTTTCTTTGTAAATGGCAGGGGCTGCCAACCCCTAATTGGAAACATTGGGATCAAACATCAGGGTTAAAGCAAATGGGAAGGTCAATATAGGCTATCTCAGTGGATGAGTAATAAAAAAAGAATTCAGAGAAAGTTGAAGAGAAAAATAGAGCTTGAGCTTTAGTATACTTTATTTGGGGCACTTACAAAACTCAACGAGGGTCCACTATTTTATCTTCAGTAAAGTGTGCTATTTGAGAAAACAGCTAAGTTCTTTGGGTTAACCAAGGTCATTCTTAATAGTTATGCTATCCCTTGGAAAGTATTAGCCTTTACTGAAGTAATAGTTCTTCAAACACTATTCTTTTATTGAGATGGCAATACAAGCCCTGACCATTCCTCAGAATGGTTTAGTGTTACAGTGTCAACAATTGGACATGACATACTTATTTGTACTAACCCATTTCACAGGACCACACCTCTAAGCAGAGTCATATAAATAAATAAAGAGGCTGACACTAGGGTAAGTATGTGTGACGGAGGCAAATGTGAGCATACAGGGCATGACAGCTTTACAGCACGGGTAAGAGAAGTTAGCAATTCACTCCAAAAGCAGTCAGTTATTGACTAAGTACTGCTGGGTATGTAGGCCCAACTCTCAGTTAGTAATATCTAACATAGGAATTGTAAGTAATCAATTCCTCTTGAGATAATGTGAAGAAAAAACTTGATTGAGGGGGGTTATGTCTTATTCCCAGAATGAGTTAAGATTTTAGTCTCCTTGGAAAAAACAGAGAAAGATTTTAACATGAAAGGTGACAGCCCATTTTTAAGAAATACCAAATCCATTAACAGTTTATGAGTATCTTATAGTTCAAATATTTATTATTGGGTCAGAAGTTGAAACCACTATACATGATACACTTAAAAAATAGGAGCTAGCCCTGGCTGGGGTACAGTGGATAAGGTGCCGGCCTGCAAACTCAAAGGTTGCTGGTTCGATTCCCATCCACAGCAACATAACCAGGTTGCAAGCCAGTTCTCCAGTTAGGTCCATAGCTGGAAGCTGGTGAAAGGTGGCCATACATTGATGTTTCTCTCTCTCTCTTCCTCTCTCCCTCTCTCTCTCTCTAAAAATAATAAAACATCTTAAAAAAAAAGGAACTAGATCAAATTCTTGAATAGTAGCTTTAATTTAAAGCACAGAAATGACTACATTTGTTCAAAGATTGACATTAGAATGACATACAAAAATTAATTTTAAAAAATCTTGAGAGAAGGCGGCCTTGGCCATTCTTGCTTCTTGCGAAATTCCCAAAGAGCACCAAAAATGTTGGAGTCAAGATCTTATAAATAAATTAATCAAAAACATGAGAATTCTATTTCTCTCATCTCTTCTCTTAGCTGTACAGTTAATATAAATATAGCTGCAGAATAAAGGACAGTATATTATCTGGTGTGGAGAGATATACTGTCTTCTTAACTCACTTGCGCCTCATCACTCCTGTATCACAGAGTTTAACCTCCCCCTCTTGTGGAAATAACATCCTTGTTTTACAGCATCTATCATGCAGTCTTTCTGCATACATGGGGGATAGACAGAGTAATGAGTTGATATGAGATATGAAGTAGATCCCACAAGTAAGAAATGCAGTCTCTCAGTGAATTACGAGGGTTATTCCTTCACAGCTGCAGATAGTTTTCATATTTTGTAAAACAAAACATGATGCAATCTCTCACTAGGCTATTAAAAGTGGATTAGGGCCCATCAGCATCCCCAAATGATGGCTGTGTGTAAATGTGTGGACACAGACAAACACAGGCAGAAACACACACACTCTGTCCTTCTGTCTTACCAAAAATCTAGTAAAGATGTTTTAAGCTATGGCTCACATTGAAAACACATGTGCAGCAAGTTATAAGTCCTGAAAAGCATGGTAAGTCTTGTCAGGGTAGAAATTACTTGATTCAAACAAAAAGTGAAATATCTTCCAAAATTTTTCTTTGTGCTTATAAAGAAGAAAATTTTAATATTTAATTCCTGCAGTTATATCCAGCAACTCTGGCTAGATCATATATATACTTTTAGAGGCTCAGAAGACCTTAAATGACCTTAGATGAAGAAAAGGGAACCGAATTCCAGAGAGTTAAGGTAGAGCAGTAAGACTGAAACAAAGGCAGGAATGAATGAAGAGAAATTTCTTTGAGGTCAGGCGAATTACTACCCTTTTCTGAGGTTGAAGGCAGGATTCTGGGGATTTCCAAGTACAGGCCATTGAATGGCCTTTTGTCTTTGGCTTCTTCCAAAGAACCAAGTTTAGCAGAGACAACTGTTTAATTAAAATTCTAACACCAAGTCCTGGCTGGTAGCACAGTGTATAAGGTGCTGGCCTACAAACCCAAAGGTCGCTGGTTCGATTCCCAGCCAGGGCACATACCCAGGTTGCAAGCCAGGTCTCCAGCCAGGTCCTTAGCTGGAGGCAAGTGAAAGGCAATCATACATTGATGCTTCTCTCCCTCTCTCCCTCCCTCCCTCCCTCCCTTCCCCTCTCTCTAAACAAATAATTTTAAAAAAATCTTTAAAAATAAAAATAAAATTATAACACCTAATATGATCACTAAAAACAAATAAATAACCAAATTAGGGACCCAGGAGAGAGGTTTTCCAGAAATACCAATCCTTCAGAAAGGTGGAGAATTCTGCCACAAGCTGAAGGTCAGTGGAGTTTGTGGGCAGTCACAGTAAGATGTTTCCAAAGATGTATATGTTAATTAATGTGGCCACTACCTCTGGGTGTGGCTGCTAGCTCAAAAAGCATCTTTGTGTACATTAGGAAAAGGTGCTCTTTCCTTTTATTCTGTAGAAAAGTCATATTAACATGCTGATTGTTACAAAATAATGCTCTACTGTCACCTGCTAGAAAATTATCATAAATATGCAGATCAAAGCTCTCAAAAAGAATGGCACCCACACGGGACATGATGAACTTAAACCTGCTATACTTTGAAGTTTCCTGATCTTAAGTTTAGTAGGGCCAAAACACAGCACTTATCTAAAGCCTGTGTACACAGACAATTTACTGTCCTGCCTTATGCTGTGCTCTAGACTCAGGGATGGACGGAAGCATGAAATGAGCGGAGTGGCAGGCACAGTTTTATTCCCTTCTATAAAATTGTGTTGTCTACAACTCAAAATATTGTTCTCCAGAATACAAAGAAATTATCCCACAATTTTCAAGATAAGAGCAACAGATGTACCTAAAATGAATGTGTACTCTTTTCTAACTTTATAGTGAGGAGAAAAGTTTGTTTTTAAGAAATAAGGAATGGGGAAGTGGAAGGTATGTGGGGTCTTATGGCCAGTGTTCTATTGAGCAATACTATGCATGTTTTCTGATTCCCATTCTGTGCAAGTAAGGACTTTACAGGACCACCATCCAGGAATCCCATGGCAGTTAGGGATGCAAACCAGCAGGGCTCAGAGATCAATGCCTCCATCAGTCTGTGTACTGAGCCATACATAATGTTCAGTTAACAACACATCACCATCAAAATGATACTTTTCTAAACCATTCATGGGAGGGCAGTAAAATTTCCTTTGCCCTTGAGAAGTCATGGGACAGGTGTTGCCTTTTTTAAAACAAATTATGTTCAATGTACAAATCAAAGGTATTCCTGTTGTTACAAAGTCTTACATCCCACACATCATTTGAGGAATCCTAGATGCTTGGTACTCAAAGAATGGTCTATGAATGAGCAGCACTGGGATCACCGGAGTTCACATAAGTGGAATTTCAGATTCTAACTCAGACTTATGGGATCAGAACCTGCATTTAACCAAATCCCCAAAGCACTGCCTTAGCTCCTTCTATCTGGGCTCTTAATTTGTCTGCCCTAAGCACCTGTTAACAAAGGAAATAAATATAAGGGTGAAGACTGACACTCTTTTCCAGCAAGTGCTGCAAGCTTCTGGAGGGATATGGTCTGAGGCCCATAACCTAGGAAGCAACAACACAGAACATTCTGAGGTGGTTATCTGGCAAAAGGTCACAGATGACAGGTGTCAGGCAATCGCTAGTGTGAAAACAAATGGTTTAGGCACATACTCAAGACACTTCTTACCCTGAGAAATTTGGCATAATGATAAAAATCCCATCAATGATGATCACCTACTATGTGCCAGGCATTAGGCAGACATTTTGCATTTGCCTAAATTCTCATAATGCCATTTAGATAGCTTGTGTTGCTTCTATTGGACATCAGAAGAAATGGAGGGCAGATGCACTATTGCACCAATGTCATACCTCTCCCAGTTGGTCTGGGAATTTGTCTGTTGCATGACCACTTCAAAGGTGGTGCACTTTTCACTGCTTCCTTGAAGTTTAGGCTTTTACGGAAAAAGTGTAAAACTTAAAAAAATTTTTTTATGTAGCACTTCTACAAAGAAAAAACATCTTTGCATTTAATTTTATATCATTTCTGTATTTCTTTTTGATGTTATTCCGAATTTATTACTGAAGTCTGAGGTCACCTTGCTTTGAGAAATTTATATAATAGATATTTATAAGAAATTCATACACATATACACACATATGCACATAGACATATTTGGATATATACATGCACACATATGCACACATCCACACATGTGCACACATGCACACGTGCGCGCGCACACACACACACACACACACACACACATATATACTAGCTCCATCTGGGAAACCTTGCTTCAACAAGGTTACACCACTAAAATACTTTTCTAAGATTGTAGTGACATTAATATTTCTAGGAAAAAGGGGAATGCTGAGCAAGTCTCTGCTCCTGAAATGCAATAATGTGTAGTCAACAGCCATCATAGGAGACAGGGCTGAAGAGCTGAAGTTTAATTAGATGTTCTTTGGATGAAATCCACATTCACAGACCACTTTCTCTTTGGGGGTTGGTGAAGGGATAGCAAAAAGGTATAAAATACCTTCCTCATTTTAAAACACAGTTCTCTTCAGACTGCTCACCATGAATAATGAACCAGGGAATTAAAAGCTTTAAACCTGTTAAAGAAGCAATATTAAGTTTGGTATAAATATAGCTGAAATAATCCAGACAGTTTTATGACCTTACACCCCAAATAAAGGTGAAACACTGAATTCTTTCCCTAGAAATAGTGGTAAACACAGCTAACAGATGGAAGAGCTGAATGGAAACTTCAATAAAGAAGGCCACAAAGAAGCATTTGTAAGCTCAGGGGTGCACACTTTAAATAAAGAAGCTGAAAAATGGAACTTTGTTTTATTTTGATAGAGTGCCAAAACAGTACTGCATTCCTTAAAGAGCTGAATAAAGGATCGAGTTAGACTGGCCTTCTCAACACCTCTTGAAAAGCCCCCTTGGGTCTCATTTTGCTGGGATGACTATTTATATGACAGGTAAGGGAATAATTTTGCTGGATTCAGTTACACTCAGGACTCTGTGACCCCCTAGGTCAAAAGAGCAAAGGCAAAAGTGACAATGTAGATAATTGCCTGTTTAGGATAAGGGAATACTGATTGAAGTCAATGATTATAACACCTGAAAGATAAATGAGCTGATGTTAAAGGTTCAGTGGAGATAGCAGACCAGTGAAACAGGCTCTGCACCAAGGAGTGGCCTAGGAACTGTGGAATTCAAGAGGAGGGGCAAGTTTCCTGACCTGGAGCTTACTCCAGCGTGGAGTGTTCCAACATCTAAAATAGGTTAGTTTGTAAAACATGTCATAAAACAGAAATTCAGCCCACTGCCCCAAACTGCAGGATTAGAGTAACATTAGTTAACGTGGCCCTCCATTAATTTTCACTGTAACCTCTGAAGGCCTAGACTTGCCCCAAATCCATTATTTTTGTCTGTCACTGGAGGGAACTTTCCCTTCCTGCCAGCCAGGAAAAAGCCTGCTGACGTTTGCAGTTCAGACCTCAAAGTGTGTCGACAGCAGCAGCCTGACTAGAGTGGGCCAGGGCTACACCAGCTCCACAGGCAGAACTTGGCCCCTTGCATTCCCCCCCCCCCCCACCTTTAAGGCAGAAAAATGCCTGAAAATGTTTTTCAAACCCCAACACCCTGCTGCCCTCCCAGCTGAGGTTTCTTATTGTTGTACCTGGCCCTTCAAAGGCCCGTGCTGTCACCTTGCAGAGACTGGTGAAGCCTCCCAGACTGCTCCCAGGACCAGGCCTGGCCAGGGTCTCAAGGAAAAAAGCCCCAGTCTGTTTACGAGTTACGCCAGAGAAGGGATGCTGCAACCTACATGCTTCTTCTGAGTTCAGGTCTGCTCTTCCCTGGCAGGTCTCCCTGGCAGTCCATGCTGGGAGCCAGACTGTCCCAGACCCAAGGTACCACTTGACAGGAAACTTCAGAAATGGGTCACTCATTCCCTTCAGTGCTCTTCTCTAACTCCTGGGCCCAGTTCTATCTTTTCTGACACAGACCTGATGACACAGTCTTCTGACTGATACTTTTGGAGCTTCGAGTACTCCCTTTGCTTCTGGGTGAATTCACTGAGCCCAAGGTCACATATCTGGTGAGCTAACAGTCTGGTATTCTGCCCGGGCCCTCTTCCCCCAGATTCTCTCCAAAGGTAACCGAAGAGTTTTTAGTGACTTGAGAAGCTTCTAGAGATTATAGCTTTGGAAGGAAACTTTTTGACCCAGCCCACAATTTTCCAGTGAGAGACTGTGCAACTGACCCCTGTGGAGACATCCGTCTTCTTTTTGATGAATACATGTCTATGTAAATAGGAATGTCCTCTGACAGGAAATGTCCTCAAAATGTTCTTTTGTTGCTCCCACCCTGAAGAATAGTGTATAAGCAGCTGGACAAGCATAATTCAATATTGTGTGCTAATCTGTTCCTCTGATAGTGATAAAATAAAAACACCACTGTTCAAATTCAATTTCTTCTTTAATTTACTGAGGGTCACAGATGAATTAAACTAAGTGTCTGTTTTTAATTGCTCAGAACCCTGAAAGGGAGCCAGCCCTATAACTGTAGTATCAGGTATATTTTAGTGAGCAGCAGGCACAAGCAGGCAATTACTGACCCAGATGGAAAGAATCACTTCTTGAGTCCTCTGTTGCTGATTCCAGTTGACTTTAGTCTTTTGAGAACACATCCCACCAAATAGCTCCCTCAGGCCACGCACAGAATAACCAAGAGGAGCTGGTGACAGACTTGATATAAAAAGAGAAAAACAAGGCCCTGGCTGGGTAGCTGAGTTGGTTAGAGTATTGCTCTAATATGCCAAGGTGGTGGGTTAGATCCCCAGACCGGGCATACACAACAATCAACCAATGAATGCATAAATAAGTGGAACAAATCAATGTCTCTTTCTCTCTGTAAAACCAATAGAGAAGCATATTTAATATACTCCCTCCATATGCAGCCTGTTGTTATGTAAAAAAAAAGAATAGTTTAGAAACTGTATTTGAGGATATACAAGTAAATGTTTTTTTTTCTAAATAATTATTTCTAATCTTTTGAAAATGTGTGACTTTGGGCAAGTCACTTCTCTGAGTCAGTTTCCTCGTCTGTAAAATGAGGATGAAAATATATGGCAGCGCAGAGGTTCTTGTTAGGGTTAAACTTACAGTATTTAGTATGGTGAGAGATACAGAATATATTCCATAAAAGGCAACAACTATTATTATTTGAAAAGCTTAAACAGTGGCAAAGGTGGCCCTAAGGCTTCCTGGGGATTGTCTCCACTAGCCTGTGAGAGGGAGGAACAGAAAGGTCCGCACCCCTCTGTTTCAAAGCTCCCTAAGCCTCTCACTGGCCTGCCTGGTTTCTCTGTGGGGATCAACACAGTATAGCTCATGGCTACTCCCCAAGCTGCACATCTCACTCAAGTGCCTGAGAGGATGTCAGGCTCATAGGACCTTGCTATCCTATTTTGCACTATTATATTGGAAGCACATCCAGGTGATTTTTCTTTTTAATCAGAGAGACTTAATTGCAACCTTAGACTTATGAATGCATGGAGTGCTCTGACCTGCTATAGATGTGATGCATCATCACTTCTTCACATCATTTTTTTTTTTAAATAAAGTCTTTTTTTATTTTTATTTTTTAAAAGATTTTTAAATTCATTATTTTTAGAGAGAAGGGCGGGGTGGGGGGAGGGAGAGAAATATCAATGTATGGTTTTCTTTCACCTGCCTCCAACTATGGACCTGGCTGGAGACCTGGCTTGCAACCTGCTTATGTGCCCTGGCTGGGAATCGAACCAGCGACCTTTGGGTTTGCAGGCTGGTGCCTCATCCACGGTGCCACCAGCCAGGGCTCCCCACCCCCTAAATGTATACATTTTAAACCCTTATATCAGGGAACAAACTTAAAAGCCTAGAACCACATTTTTCTTTCCCTTTTTCTTTCATATCCCATTACACATACAATTTGAATTTGAGGAATTACCTGTAGAAAGTGAGATTTTCTCTGCAACTGTTGTAGTTGGACAAAACTGATCTGTGCTGCAAGATCATCAAGTTCATAAGTACTGTCTTACGTGACTTGTGAAGATGCAGAAATCAGAAAAGGCACAAGACAACGTGCTGGTTAGAAAGAGCTCTTTGCTAACCAGCAGTAAGAAGATGACCTTGTGTGTTTAGGGGACCTGCTGCAGAACCCTGCCTTCCTGGTGCTTGCCCAGGGTGTCACTGCTGCTGACTCAGGGCCCCTGTTAGGGACAGAGAGCTCCAAACGAACTCTATTCCTGCTATTGCTGGTGATCCTGGTTTGACTCAGTCAGCTGCCCAGGCTCTGGCATCTTGCTGCTCATTATCTCTGGCATGGATTTCTGCCATCCTGTTCCTCAGGCCTTGGCATGGGTTTCTAACCCTGAGCTCCTCAAGCTGACTGTATAGCCTTCTGATTGCTTCCTTAATGGCTTCACTCTGAATCGATCTCAGGTGGGTTTGAGTTCTCAAGTGTGAAGGCCAAGCCCTCAATCCTGGTTCCCTCTGCTGTCACCCGTATTCCCAAGCTGGGTTACCTCGTATGAGATATGGTGGAAGCTCTTCCACAGACTTGAATCCTACTGCAGGGAATAATGTCCTACTGTGAATATCCTCTGGGATAAACCCTTCTGGCCATAACATCTTTCCCTTTCAACTTAGTATCGAGAGATGAGTCACCAGGTTCCAATCTTCTTAATGTCTGTGGAACCTTTTACATTTTTATAGTATTGTAGGAATAATAATCTAGAAGTAGCACAATCTTCTCAGACCAGCCCTTTTTCTTTTGACCACAGCTGATTTTCAGAGAATCCCAGTTGTACTGAAATATTGATGAGCAGGGATAGAATGGGCTAACTTCAAACACAAATCCCTGTCACCACCCCTCACCGCCAAGTTCAACAGAGTACACAGCAACAGGCTGTTGTGCTTGGATCAAAAGGACCTGAGAGTCTGCAGGCAGGCTTGAAATGCAACTGATTTTATTATGAGTAAAATTAATTCAATGGGATTCTATTGAAACTGTATGGGGTAGAAGAGAATTTGTCCTGGCTTAGTCCAGACTCAAAGAATTTAGTTCAATTTTTAAACTTATTTCCTTACTGCAACTTAGCTTGAAAGAAACTTCTAGAAAAAGACCTAGTTACATGCATTTAAAAAGCAAGAAAGAGATCGATTCCCAATCAGGACCCATACAAGAACAACCAATGAATGCATCAATAAGTGGAACAACAAATCTCTCTCCCTTTCTCTTTCTAAAATCAATAAATAAAAATAAATTTAAAAAGCAAGGAGAAACAAAACTCCCCACCCAATACCTCCAAACATAGGTATGTTCTAAGAATCACTATTTCTAGACACACACACATAACCAAACACAATAATTTTCAATTTTATTTATTTACTCTTAGAGAGAGGGAGAAAGGGAGTGAAGAAATAGCAATATTTGAGGGAGATCGGTTGCTTCTAACACACCCTCAAATGCTGACTTGGACCATACCCAGGCATGTGTCCTGATTGGGAATAAAAATGGTGATCACTTGGTTTGCAAGCCAGTGCTCAATTCACTGAGCCACACCAGTCAGGGAGGATACATTTTAAAAAATCTTATCAGAGGCCATAAAGTGCTCTAAAAGCTTAATCTTCTAATATCTTTCAAGTCCAAGCCTTAAGACCAACTTCATTAGTACTGATAAAAACAAATTTAGAGAAAATGGGACCATCATCAAACATAAATTTTGTATTACTCATCGAAGAATGAATAGTCTTTCTCCAGGGACTTTGGACAAAAATGCCTCATAGCTAAATGTGTGATTTTTAAAAAAAGATTTTATTTATTATTTTTAGAGAGAGGGGTAGGGAGGGAGTCAGAGAGGGAGAGAAACATCAATGTATGGTTGCCTTTCACCTGCCTCCAGCTATAGACCTGGCTGGAGACCTGGCTTGCCACCCGGTTATGTGCCCTGGCTGGGAATTGAACCAACAACCTTTGGGTTTGCAGGTTGGCGCCTATCCAATGAGCTACCAGCCAGGGCTAAATGTGTGATCTTTACGTTTACTGACTTTTAATTCACTCTTGGCAAAGGGAAAAATTAGGAATTACTAGGAAGTAATGAAGAGGGGGAAATGGCAATGTAGATCATAATGAAATAAAATGTTTATAAAGTAATTTTACTAAATGCATACAATGTCTAGGCACTACGCACACACACATTTTAACTTGTCTAATTCTCCTAACAATAATGAAAAGAAGGCATCATTATTTCCCTATCAAAACACCCAGGATCAGAGACACTTGACCAGGGGAGTAACACTTGATTTCTCAAGTCTAAGCACATAGAGCTCAGACACCCCTAACATCCCTTCCTTTTGGAAGTCTTGTTCCTGAGATTTACGGGTGTTGGCACTTATTAGACTCTGACATTTAATTGTATATAATCTGAGGGTAGCAGGGTGCTTCTCTTGGCGCTGTGTCCTCAGGGCCTGACTTAATAAACAGTAGACAAATGCCAAATACTGAAGTCATGATCCACGTGTTCAAAAGAATCCGAAAGGAAAGGAATAATTCTTTTGCTCTTTGGAATATAAAATATGAATAAAGTGAATAAAAATAATAAAATGCATTTTTCCCTTATGAAGAGCCATGTTTAACACAGGTAATGATAATGTTGCTGAAATAAATACAACTTTGCTAACCTTAGAGGTGGTAATTGTATTACTACTGAAAAATACATAGGAGAAAAAAGTGAAAACATCAGTACAAGCTATGTGACCATGCAGCTCATTCATTCATATTAATGAACTCCAAATACATACACTGAAAGGACATGAGTCTCTTTGGTATTTAGTCACAAAAAGATGTCAACGTATTAAGGTTAGCTTAAGTGATTATACAAAGTCTTGCACCTTCTTTATGGGTCTGTGGGTCTATGGCCAGTTCTGGATTTGTAATAAATGGGTAGGTAGTCAGGCTAGATAGGCCAACCTTCAAAAAAGGAACAAAAACACAAAAACTTCTCAACTGTATTTAAGACCCTGACACTAAATATTAGGATCTTAAATGTGCTGTATTTTGTGCCCTGGCTATGTAACTCCATTGTTTGGAACACCATCCTGATACGCAAGGTTGGAAGTTTGATCCTTGGTTAGGGTATATACAGAAATCAACCAATAAATGCATCAATAAGTGGAACAATAAACTGATGTCTCTCTCTCTCTCCCTCACATTAATAAATTTAAAACTTGCATTATGCATGTTACACATGAGCTATTTATGATTGCCATTTTTAAAAAATTTCTAAGCATAAGCATAACAATATATGACAGAGACCAGAAAAACATATTGCGAGTTCTCACAAACTTTTTGCCTCTTTGCCTGCCTGACGACATTCAGTTTGTCTGATCCTAGGACTGTCTGGACTACCTGGAAGGAAACTGGCTGAAAAGGGGACCAAAGAGGCCAGAGATGGAAGAAAGGAGAAGAGTCAGATTTAGGTACGGTTTTAGAGCAGAGAGGCTGGGGCTGAGGCAGGGAGATAATGGAGGCACTTGCGCAGACAGGTTAAGAACTTCAGGGCTAACTGCTTTGTGCCCTGTGACTGGTGTCCCTGGTACTGCCACTTCTAAACACTGCAGAAAGGAATAAAACCACTTTTCAGTGCTTCTGTGGAGTTGGACTTTCGCTTCTTTTGGATGTGTTACTGACCAGTCAGCAGCCTAGTTTTCTTTGCATTACATGTAAAATAGACTACGTTATCCAGTATGTCACAGATATGCCTTTTCAGATCTGAATAATGAATCACTGCCACATACTGACACCAATGAAAAACTATGCAACTCTATTTTAAACATTACTGTTCAGAAAGCAAAAGTATACCAGAGTAGTTTTAATATACAAATGATCTGTGTTACAGCGTACATTTTTCTCTAAAAAAGCATCAACAATGACTTTTTAGTCTAATAAGGATCAAAATAAAAAATTGTGCTGAATAAAACTGCAGTAATTGTCTAATGTCCATAGAATTTGACCCACTGCTTTTCCAGCAGACTCTTCTATTAGCTAAACAGGGTTATGAATATAATTCATGAACTTCTTTGTGTGGCCATAACAAAGCCAGGTGATTTATAATTGAAAAAGAGGATTAAAAAATATTTTTATTTGTATCTTTTAAGAGATTTTATTCATTATTTTTAGAGAGTAGGGCAGGTAGGGAGGAAGAAAGGGAGAGAAATATCAATGTATGGTTGCCTTTCACCTGCCTCCAGCTATGGGCCTGGCTGGAGACCTGGCTTGCAACCTGGTTATGTGTCCTGGATGGGAATTGAACCAGAAACCCTTGGGTTCACAGGCCGGCGCCTATCCATTGAGGCACCAGCCAGGGCTATTTGTATTCTTAATAAACCTTTACTATGAAGTATAAAAAAATAAAAGCAAAACTGTACAGATGGTGGGTTAAGAAAAATCCTAGCAAGTAGCAAGATGTTAAATACAATTGTAATAGGTTGCATCATCAGGCCTCATTTAGAGAGTAATTTAACTATGACCAAGGCAACTGAATGTCATGACAGTATTTTGTAGACTTTCTTATTTATTGATGACAGCACAGAAGAACTGTACAAAAAAATGCTTAGTTTTAACTTTTAACAATGCGGGTAACATCTCATTCTGGAGAAATACATTTCTAAGAAATGGCACACTATTATTGGAGGGGTGAGACTGGCAGTTGGTCTGGGAGACTATGCAACAGCACACCTTTGAATGGCACCATTGTATTTGCTCACATAACACATGCTGCCATAACAGGCATGCACTAGCATCTTGGTGTCTCGGTACAGCCACAACTATCAGAAATACACTGTTACCTGCAAAGGTAACTTAAAATTTTCTAGTAGCCACAATAAAAAGAAATAGGTGAAATGAATTTTAATTTTACTGAATCTAATATCCACATTTTAGCTAGTGGCTAAGGTTTTAATACAATAGAATTCCCTCTCTATCCTTGCTTTCCTTGATTCAACTAGATGTTTAAAAAGTCTTTCATGTTTTGATTCAGGAAGCAAGGTCCCCCCAGATTTTGGATACTTCCATCCCCTAGGAATTTGGAGGCCTTCACTTCCAGTTGGTGAACAGGAGGGGAAAAAAAGGAAGAAAAAGGTCCAGAAAGACACATCCTTTGGATCTGAATAGGCATGGGATGCAAGGGAACACGAGGAGCTGTGGGTTAGGGCTGAGCAGCTGTTTCTGGCAACGATTGGAAGAAGTAACAAGGATCTGGAAAAGCTGTCAGAGTAGGAACCTTCAAATTTTTTCCTCTCTAGGAGGACACACCACATGCTCATTGAAAATTGCTTTATGTTCCTGACATGCCAAGACTGGCTTTATCTCCCAGCTCAATCAAGCACACCAGAGCTTAGGAGGGTGACACACAATCTCTTGTTCATGGTCCATGTACTAGGCTATGGCCAGCAAGCTGAGTCTTAGCCCTCACCTGTTGGTGACTGTGTGACTGCTCAGTACTGACTGAAGGGAGAACTGGGCAGTCCTGTACCTACACACTGAGACTGAACACCTTGGGCCAGGCACTAAGAGCAGTGCCACCCACCCTCACAGGAGATTTTGTTTTGAGCTTAGGAGATTCTGGCATCTCCTAAGTGATCCAGAGACATACTGAAGTTATTACAAGATAATCTGCCAATAAGTTGTGGCATTTTTGTTCTCTAAAAATTTTAATTATTTTGGAAAGTAATAAAGAACAAAAAATGACTGTAAGTTACTCAAAGAAAAAAATGAGTAGCTTTTTTTCTTCTTTAACATGCTGGTACATTTTCTTATTTACTTATTTAAAACTTGAGTAAATTGAGTGTCACGTTATGATGTATCACCTTTAGAATCACTATGATGTATTCCATTATTTCATTTGCTCATGGACCCACAGCAATGTGCCCCCAGCAAATATAATCCTGCAGTTATTCATAGCTCTCCAAACTCATGTGTGTCAAAACAAAAGTTTCCCACTTAATAAAAATGAAAGGCTAATAGACTTGAACATTAACTGCATGTTTTTTGGGTATGCCATAATCTCTCCCTTGGCTAAGGTGCCATCATATAAATCAGACCCTTAAGTTATCATTGTTGTAGTAGCAATAAAAATAATAATAAAAGTACTGTGAGGTCAGAAAATGTCAAGAACAGTCAGAAAAATGAGAGAGACATAAAACAGCATAAAAGACTAATTTGGACTGGGAAAATTCAGGCACTGTACCTCCAAGTGTATTCCAGCAGGAGGTAGCTGCCACTGCTGTTTTATTTAATGAGTCTCCACATAAATCCCAGCTGCTAACCATGTGATAAGTCCATCTCTGCAAACAAGAGGTCCCACTCTATCGGTGTTCAGTCCTGGCTTCCACTAACAGGGATTTCACTTACAATCAGGGAAAAAAACAGATCTTGGATGTTCCTTTGGATTCAAGTTTTTTTTTTTTAAAAAGAATAAACATTAATTGGTTTGAGTCTACTTTTTGCAACAAAATTAATGTGTAAAGTCTTAAGACTCAAACACATGAAAAAGGAAGGAGAGTAAGCCCTGTCTACTTGAAATATTTTTAAAGGGGAGAAGGTATAAAGACATTTTCCTGAATTACCAAAGAGAGAATTTGGATTCTAAAGTATAAAGGCTAAATAAATTTCATCAGTTACCTGTAATGAGTAGATAAACTGCAAACTTTTCTTTGGAATGTATGTGTGTGTGTGTGTGTGTGTGTGTGCAAGTGCACATAAATTCCATATACTATATGAGGCCTGTCCAGAAAGTATCCAGCCATGTACTGTGAAAAATAAAAATATTTATTGAAGAAGATACAAAAAAACATTGTACATAGGACAATAATACCTCAGTCTCCCTCAAAGCAGGCATCTTGGGACCTCATACAGTCCTCCCAGAGTCTCTTTCACTGTTCGAAACACTGCAAAATTTTTTTGTTGAAATCAACATTAGCTGCCCTGTCATATTTTTCTGAATCTCACCAAGTGTCTGAAATCTCTTCCCTTTCAAAGGTGATTTTAGTTTTGGGAAAAGCCAGAAGCAGGGTGCCAAATCTGGGCTGTAGGGGGTGAAGGGTGAGTCACCTGGGTAATTTGAGGTTTTACAAAAAAAAACTCTGTACAAGATGTGATTCATGAATGGGTCTGTTGTCATGATGAAGCTGCTAATCACCAGTTGCCCATAGCTGTGGCCTTTTTTGTTATATTGCATCTCTTAACAAATAAAGAACATTGACCTTGCTGTGACTTTGCCATGCCTTCTCAGGTGTGGAGAGCCAGGGGACTTCCATTGGGATGGCTAGGACTCCATTTCCAAAAAATGCTGTGGATCCATGATTCATCTTCATTCATCTCTGGTTATGACCATCTTGAGGAAAGTTGGTTCATTGATAGTGGTTTGAATCAAGTCATTAGCAACTGCAGAACAATGTTTCATCTGCTCTACTGGCAAAAGCCGAGGAATGAATTTTGCCATGACACATTTCATGCTGAGATTCTGTGTCAAAATCTCCGACAATCCCCAGATGAGCTTCTAGTTCTTGCACTGCCAGTTTTGCTGATTTTTGTTGATTGCAGCCCATACACATTCAACATTCTCAGGTGTTCTACATGTTGTAGGCCCTTGAGAACAAGTATTACTGTCAATAGATTCTTGACCAACTTTGAAGTGTTTGTGTCATACTTTTATTTGTGTTGCACTCATTGCCTCATCCCCAAAAGCCTTCTGAATCATCTGAACCGTTTCCGTGGAGGAATGTTCAAGCTTAACACAGAATTTGATGCAGATCATTGCTCTACTCAGTCATGTGATGGCCACACAGTACACATGCTCACTCAACCTTGTCTACTGCCCCCACTGACTGGTCCAGTGAAGTCATCATTATTCACGAAGGTGCGGTCCAATCCATTCTCCTTATGATAGGTTAAATCGATGTCTCACATACCATTCTCCTTATATTAATAATGGCTGCACTTTTTCTGGACAGACCATATATATATGTGTGTGTGTGTCTATTTCTCACCTGAGGATATATTTCGTGACTTGAGACAGAGCAAAAGAAAAAGAGGGAGAAAAAGAAAGAGAGAACATTGATGTTAGAAGTATCAATCAGTTGACTCCCATACATGCCCCAACTTGGGACTGAATCCAAAACCTAGGTATATGCTTTGACCAGGAACAGAAGCCGAAACCTTTTGGTGTACAGGAAGATACTCCAACCAACTGAGCTACCTGACCAGAATTAGAATAGTTTTTGCAGGACACACATACTTTTGTAAACTTCTGAACTCCAAGGTTTTTAGTGGCTAACATACCATTTTAAAAGTGGAATATGTATAGGACTGAAACATAGACTTCCACCTGGGGGAAGGCAGTTTAAGAGAGTATTAATAGCCAGAGGTTAGAGCAGGCAATGAAGAAGGGCATGGCAAGCTGGCCAAAAGCAGGCACAGAGAGGATAGCATGAGTCATGAGGCAGGGACCAGGTGACCATTACCAAGGCCAGAGACAGAAGGAAGATACTGAGTTTAGAGCAGGGGATGAAGGAATGGGGAAAGGATCCAGAAAGAAATTACACAGGTAAAGAATGCTTTATTCACATTGTTTATTCCACAGGATTCCTCAGTGTCTTCAAAACTACCAAGTAGGGCAGGGGCAGTAGCACACAAAGGATTCATTTGGGGCTTTTTTCATTAGTTCCTAAGAGGCTTTGGTCAATTCATTCACAGGCATGGGGTGGCTATGCAGGGGTCCTTGGCAGAAAAGAAGAGGCAGTTTCTGATACATAACCAGCAATGGAAGGGGAACAACAAGGGCTGTAGTTGATGACATCGTTACTTAGGGAAGAGAGTAAGAGCTTCTGTTAGAATTCTGCAAACCTCTCATCTAGGGCCAAACTTCAATCTAGCTATTTAAGAAGTATCAAAGCTCCATTTGGCTCAAATGCTTTTGATGCAACTTAGCACTCCATATCTTAGGTCAAATGATTTTAACTCAAACAAAAAACCCCAAACATGTGTTTGATTTTAATTAACTGTCTTAGGCTTTTGGACTTTCTTTCATCTTCCTCAATTTGTTAGTCAATATTTCAATGTAATTCTGATGCTAATCACCCAGAGTTTGACTCCACAGATTAAAGGGCACAGCCTCTCAAAAGACTGTACTCACTTCTGATGCCAGCTATAGTTTGGGGGTCCCCAGGCCACTGACTAACCATCTACAAATTCAGGAGGGTACTCATGATCCCCTTTCAGGTTCAATAACTTATTAGAATTAGAACTCAGTATAGCACCATACATACTTACATGTAACAAATACAAAACAGGAGTCAAACGAAGGGAGTATGGTCTGGGAGAGTTCCAAACTCAAAGTTCCTGTGTCCTCAGGACACAAACCCCACCCAGCTCATCTATATGGTCACCAACCAGGAAGCTCCACTGAGCCTTGGTCTCCAGAGTTTTTATTATGTGCACAATTAGATTACTGGCGATGTGGTTGAACTTAGTTTCCTACCCACTTCTCCCCAGAGGCCCGGAGGTTGGTCTGACCTCACATGACTTCTGGCTCTGACCCTCTCAACATGTGATTTGTCTTTCCATCATGGACAGACTTCATCCTAAGGCCATCTAGGGACCCACCATTAGTCACCTCATTAGCATAAACTCAGGCACAGTCCAAGAGGCCCACCAGGAATAACAAAGATGATCCCATCACTCAGGAAATTTCAGATTTAGTTTCCCTTCCAGGTTTGAAGGACAAAGGCCAGACAAATTCTTTATTATACAAGCTAGAATTAAACAACAAAATTTTCTTATTCTATCTTGCTGGTAACGTAGTAGCTAAATATTATACTAGTATTTAATCTTATGCCTTTTTACAGAATATACTTACATTTATTAGCTTCTGTATTAACATTACTTGTGATCCACTGATATTTTACTATTTTCTCCTACTTTGTATCCATAAAGATACATTTTTTTTGTTCTTAAATATATAACATTGCATTCATTGCTACTGAAGATTCTATATTTTTTATTAAATATCTCCCATGTTCAAGGTCACTCTGAAAAAAACACACTTTCTGTCAACAATCTTATCAATCCTACATACTTGTTGACAAAGTCAGACATAAAACAATGTCACTCCAGTATGACAGAGGCAGTCTTACAATAACCCAATGAGGTAATAAGTACTATTATTGTAGTTGTTTAACACATGAGAAAACTGAGATTTACAGAGGTTGAGTAAATTATCCAAACTGACATAGAAAATGGTGGAGTTGGGTTTTAAACTCAGTTGTTTTGAGTCAAGCATCTAAACTCTTAACTGTCATTGATTATCTGTTTTAATGGAGATGATTTGACAAGGCAAATTATCTATGAAACTTCCAAATTTTCCAAAATACCAAGGTTTTCAATAGGTGTAATTATAACTAAAATTAAATTTGAATTTTCATCTATATCTGAATATAATAAGGAACATGTAGTTTTAAACAAATTCCAATTCATTGACAATAATCCAGATTCTTGGGAATTAAGTATAAAGAATTTCTGTTTGTTCACATCTGCTGGCTCCCTTTATCTTTTATGGTAGGTTGAATAATGAATGGTTCCTCAAAGATGTCCATGCCCTAATGCCCTAACCTGTGAATATGCTACTTTACATAGTAAAAGTCATTTGTAGATGGGATTAAGGATCTTCAGTAAGGGAGATTATCTTGGTTATCTTCATGAACCCAATGTGACTGCAAGTCCTTGTAAGGGATGTAGGAGGATCAGAGAAGACAGAGAAAGTGATGCGAAGGGGGAAAAAAAAAAAAAAAAAAAAAGGTGTAGTTGTGTTCTGAAGATGGAGGAAGGGGCCATAATCCAAGGAACAAAGGCAGCCTCTAAAAGCTACAAAAAGAAAGGAACAGATTTTCCTCTAGAGCTTCTAGAAAGAACTTATCTCCGCCAACACCTTGATTTTAACCTATTTGTGTTTGCCTTAGCTTGGGCTGCCACAACAAAATACTAGATGTGGTGGTTTAACCAATAGAGGTGTTTTTGTACAGTTCTGGCAGCATTTTCACTGTGATTGCATATGATATAGAAACCACATTCATGACCTTATCAAAATCTATCTCCCAAAGGCCCCCACCTCCAAATGTCCTTACATTGGGATTTATAGTTTCAGCACAAATTTTAGGGAGACCCTAGGTCATAGCAGTGTTGCTGTAAGTCACTAAGTTTATGGGAATTTGTAACAGTAGCAGTAAGAAATGAATACAATTCTTTGCCATCTTCTTTCTTAAGGTAAATGAAATTAACATCTTACTATACTAACTATACTACAATACAGTTAATAATACTGTATTATATATTTGAAGGTTGCTAAAAGAGTAAATCTTAAAAAGTTCTCATCACAAGGAAAACATTCCTAACTATGTATGGTGATGAATGCTAACTAAATTTTTTGAGATTTCACCATATACAGGGTAGGGCAAAAGTAGGTTTACAGTTTTTCATATGGAAAGTAATATAATAATTAATAAATACTATACGAGAATAAATGTTTTGTGTATTCACAACTGTAAACCTACTTTTGCCCTACCTTGTACAAAAATGTCAAATCATTATGTTGTACACTTGAAGCTAAGGTAATTAGCAATCATATATCAATAACAAAATTAAAAACCTTAGTTTCTATTCCTAGAATATAGAGTGCGTTCAGATAAAAACAATGTATTTTTAATTTAATATTGTGTGTAACATATAGTCAAATTATATATCCTATTTTTTAAAACTAATCAAATATCACATGAAAATAATATAAAAATTACATAGTACTAAAAACTTATAATAATAAAAAAGACTCCCTTGTTTCCTACTCCTCCCACAGCCCCTTTCTACACTTATAATATTTTACTAAATGACGTGTTCATTCTTTTATCTTCTGGTTAATCCATTTCGGGCATTCATGATAGACTTCCATACAGCTGCAGGGGACTTTTAGTATATTTACATACTTTTTGCCCTACTTTCCAAAATAATTATTTCTTAATTTTTGAATGTAGGTTTACTACATTCATAGTATCCATTATTAACTTCTAAATAAATATTATTCATTCCTAACTCAACTAGTGGATCATGATTTTTTTCTTTCTAAAAACCTCTTCCTTCTTCCCACCATACTTAGTAAGTTGATTTTTTATCATTTAATTAGTTTTCCTTGTATATTTGAGTCTTCCTACACCCTTCAAATCTATACAAAACATCTCAATTTAATTGTCCATGCCCTCAAACTTGTCAGAGTACTAACTGGTTCTTTTTAGTTTTTATCCTATAGACAGACTCCTGAAGCTCTCCACCTTCAATTCCTGATTGTTTGTTTTAGACTTACTGCTGCTGTCTTCCTGGGACTTCCTTTGCTGTAATCCTGAGAATTTCCTTCTCTGTTTGTGTTGGATCCCTACTTCCGGAATTATTTTGAAATTTTCTCTCAAAAAAATGCGTGTTTGAAAATGTCAGTAATATTTTGACTCAGTTTAGAACTTTAGGTTGAAGATCATTTCTAAAATTTAGAAGGCTTTGCTTTGTTGGCTTCTCATTCTAATGTTGGAGCAAACATACACAACACTGTTTTTACTCCAAACTTCACTCTTGGTCATTAGTCTATTTATACTCCTGGAAGTTTTAGGATCTTCTCTTTAATCTCAATGTTAAAATTTCACAGTGATGGTCTTTGGTGTTGGTCTTTGTTCATTTATTGAACTGGACAGTCACAGTTTTTGCAATCTCAGAATTCATATTCTTCTGGGAAATTTTCTTCAAATAGCCATTTGATATTTTCCTTCTATTTTCCCTTTTCTTTCTTATGATGCTTTCACTTTTCAATATATCCTCTAATTCTTGTACATTTACTCTTCATATGGGTATGCTCCCTTTTCTCTATCTATACTCCCTCTAGTAACAATTTCTTTCAGTCTAAAAAGATATCTTCCTGAGGGTTTTTTTTCCCCTCTAGGAGGACAGTGGGATATTTTCCTGGATCATAAAGTCCCAGATGTCCCACATTCAGAACCCATGATAAAATGACTATGCATTTGTGATAAACTTCTCTACCCTAGAATAGTTTAGGAATCTATAAAGGTGTTCCAGGGATACAGATACGGGTTAAGGTGAGCCTAAAAGTTCTAGCTGTCTTTAGAATAGTTACAAGAAATTCAGGTACAGTGAAATTCCTATTTTCCTTTAAAAGAAGGTCTGAATCAGTGCAGGACACTACAAAATGACTCCTTTCCAGAAGTTCATGAAATGAAAACCTAATAGATGCCTGTAAGATGTCCATGGACTTGATGAGTCTGCCTTTCTTGTGTTAAGGGAATATAGCCAACTCCAGGAAAGTTGGATGCTTCTGAATTATTCCAGGTGAAGGCTGGGGTGTCCCAAAGGCAGAGGTGAGAGATATAGTATATTGTAAAGGCAGCTAATCTTCTTACTTTTAAAATGCCAGAGGAAGTTAAAACCTCCTCTGGGGATAATTACTATCCTTTCCCTTCCTGCTCTGCAATTTTATGGTCACCTGGAACTCTGGGTCTCTCATTTTGCTTAGTATTCCCGAATGCAAGCAAACACTCTGCCACAAGTCTCAGAGCTCCCAAATGCTCAAGATTTAAAGAAACAGAGTTGAACAGTTTAGAGCCAAAAATGAAGAGATGTCTCTACTTTACTTAAAGTATAACATGCCTAAGTCTAGCAAGACAAGGGATCCCTAAGGATGACAGAAAGTAAAATGATGGTAAGAGCTTTTATATGCTTTGTGGGAATGGCTTAGTTTTTGGTTTTTGTTTTTAATTTAATTTAATTGCTGTATTATATTCACCCCACCCATCCCCACCCTGCTCTCCCTTTCCCTGCTTTCCCAATCCCACATGTTGTCCATGTCCAAGGGTCATCCATGCTAGTTCCCTGACTAAACTGCTCCCCTTCTTTGTCTCTTTCTACCCCTCCCTCTCCCCTCTGCCTATTGAAGTTCTGTTCCTTGTATTCATGTCTCTGGTTCTGTTTTGCTTATTTGTTTTGTTCATTAGAGTCCTGTAATGGGTGAGATCATATGGTATTTGCCTTTCACTGACTGGCTTATTTCACTAAGCATAATGCTCTCCAGTTCTATCCATGTTGTTGCAAAAGGTAGGAACTTCTTCTTTCTTTCTGCTATGTAGTATTCTATTATGTAAATGTACCAAAGTTATTTGATCCATTCATCCACTGATGGGCACTTAGGCTGTTTCCAGTACTTGGCTATTGTAAATAGCGCTACTATGAACATAGAGGTACATAGGTTCTTATGAATTGGTGTTTCAGGGTTCTTAGGGTATAGTCCTAGTAGTGAAATCAATGGATCAAAAGGCAATTCCATTTTTAGTTTTTTTGAGGAAATTCCATACTGTTTTCCATTGTGGCTGCACCAGTCTGCATTCCCACCAGCAGTGCACCAGGGTTCCCTTTTCCCCACATTTTTGCCAGGAGTTGGTGTTTGTTGATTTGTTGATGCTTGGGGAATGGCTTAGTTTTAAATGGGTCTTACTAAAGGGTGGGGAAGTGAACAATAATCTCAGGCGGGCATTTTTTAATGAGAAGGAAAATGAAACAAAATCACAACAAAGCCAACAAAAGACAGTGTCCAGATCTATATGAGTTAATCCTAACCTGGAAGTGAATTGAAAGTGAAAAGCCACTTTTCAATGCCATAATTAAATACCAAATGAGTTCCTTCTTTCCCCCTTTTTAAAATTAATGATAAATACATGGAAGTTCCAACAATTAAATACACTTCAAATCCCATTTCTTTACGTTCATATCTACTCAACTCTAAGGATTTCTCAATCTAAAATATTCCCTAAAATAGCAGGTCATCCAGAAAAAACAAACAAAACAAACAAACAAACAAACCTGGGTCATGTCATGGCTGCTGAGGTCATGCCATCTTTTGGATAATCACATTCATATGTAAATCAGCAAAAGGCTCAGGAAAAGGAAACTAGCATTTTAGGGACAGCTCTGTGTTTGGTAGTTGAAACCACAAAGTGGTCACCTACGATGCCATGGTTAAGAAGAAAATATACTAGCTTTGGGAGAATTTGGCCTTACTTTGACTTTATAAAAGAGTAGGGTTAATACTGTTAGGATGAAGGAATGGTTGACAAGAGAAAAATTCTGAGCTGTTCTATATTAATTTACAGCAGGCGGGAGGTGGGAGACACAGACATGAGTAATTCACTAATTAATAGCTGTGGGCCAACTAATAATACAGTCCTGAAAATAAATTGGAGCTTTAAATGACTTCTGTAGCAACCACCAGACTCACTGCATCTTGCATGTATGTGAACTTTCACAACTCTTGTCTGTCAATCAAAAGTAGTAAATATCTCTTATATACACAGACTATGCATAGAAATGCCCACTGCATCACCTTTTCCCACCTACCTTATCTGTAACCAATGTAACTGCCTTCAAAACAATTTATACTCTCCTCCCCAAAAGATAATGTATAAAAGAGCCCATCAACCCCAGGACATTTTTCTTCTCCACCAGCCCTGCTGCTGGTTAGATTTCATGTCCTAGGACCTGGTCCTTTTCTGGCTAGCATAAGCTTCAATAAGCAATCTCCTCTTTTTTTTTTTTTCACAAAGCTTCCAACTTGTGAAAGTTTTTGTTTGTTTAATGTCAAATACCACTTTCAAAGTTTCCTGTGAACTCTCAATATTAACAAGAGCCCACAAATAATTTTATATATTGATTAAAAGCAATATATATTTAAAGAAAGCACTTGCATATGTGTACTATATAGAACATACTTGTCATCCTTACCCCAAGTATATAAAATTCATTTGGAAATTTTGAAAAGGAGACAGACATGTCGCACTTCAAACAAATTTTTAGATGTTAATAATATTGTAAATGTTTTAAATTATCTAAATAAATGTATTTTTATATAAATTCTATAAGTACATGCTACTAAATACTCTGATGAAATGATTTCTTACATATTAAAAATTTTCTTAACAGATTGTATTTATTTTTAGAGAAAGGGGAAGGGAGGGAAAAAGAAAGGGAGAGAAACATCAAGGTGTGGTTGCCTCTTGCATGTTCCCAACTAGAGACCTGGCTGAAACCCAGGTTTGAGCTCTGACTAGGAATCAAATCAGCAGCCCTTTGATTTGCAGGTCAGCACTCAATCCACCGAATCCACAGAGCCACACCTGCCAGGGCTGACTTCATATATATATATAATATATATATATAATATATATTACATATATATTTTTTTTAATAAAAAATTTAAAAAATTTTATTCATTATTTTAGAGAGAAGAGCAGGGAGAGAGGAAGAAAGCCAGAGAAACATCAGTGTATGATTGCCTTTAACCTGCCTCCAGCTATGGATCTGGCTGGAGACCTGGCTTGCAATCTCATTATGTGCCCTGACTGGGGAATCAAATCAGCAACCTTTGGGTTCACAGGCCAGTGCCTATCCACTGAGCCTATCCACTGACCCACCAGTCAGAGCTTGACTTCTTATATTTTTAAGGAATTCTCAGTTATATCTAAAGCTCACAAGGCATCAAAAGTACACTAATGTACAATTAGTCTAAATGCTTAAAAGGTTGTGTGGAATCTGAAAACAGAGTTTTCTTTGGAATATTCCTATCTCTTTTAACACACACACACACACACACACACACACACACACAGATGGACAAAAGTAGGTTTACAGTTGTTTGCATGGATAATAATAAAATAATACTAAAATAATACAAGAATAAATTGTTGCATGTACTCACAACTGTAAACCTAAATTTGCCAACCCTTGTATATTTCCATATATATAAGTTCATATATATTTATCTTTATTTTTTATTGTTATTTAACATTCTTCTCATTTTCCCCCTTCTGCTCTCTGATTTCCCACACCCCTTAACCCACTTTCACAGTCAATCTCACATATTGTTCATGTCCATGGGTCTTTGCTGCTAGTTCCTTGACTAAACTGTTCCCCTTCTTTGCCTCTTCTTTCCCCCTCCCTGCTCTGCATACTGAAAGTCTGTTCTTTCTACTCATGTCTCTGGTTCTGTTTTGTTTGCTTGTTTGTTTGTTCATTAGTCTCCTGTATTAAGTGAGAACATGTGGTATTTAAATTTTGCTGCCTGGCTTATCTCATTAAGCATGATACTCTCCAGTGCCATCTCTGCTATCGCAACTGGTAGAAGTTCCTTCTTTCTTTCTGCTGCATAGAACTCCATTGTGTAAATGTACCAAAGTATTTTTTATCCATTCATCCACTGAAGGGCACTTAGGTTGTATCCAGCACTTGGCTATGGTAAATAGTGCTGCTGTGAACATAGGGTTGCATAGGTTCTTCTGAATTGGTGTTTCAGGATTCTTTGGGTATAATCCTAGGAGTGGAATCACTGGGTCATAAGGCAATTCTATTCTTAGTTTTTTAAGGAAATTCCACACGACCTGCCATAGTGGCTACATCAGTCTGCATTCCCACCAGCAATACATCAGGGTTCCCTTTTCTCCACATCCTCTTCAGCTCTTGCTGTTCATTGATTTGTTGATGATGGCCATTCTGACAGGTGTGAGGTGGTATCTCATTGTAGTTTTAATTTGCATTTCTCTGATAGCTAGTGATGTTGAGCATTCTTTCATACACCTGTGGCCCCTTGGTATGTCTTCCTTGGAGAAGTGTCTGTTCAGGTCCTTTGACCATTTTTCAATTGGGCTGTTTGTCTCCCTGGTGTTGAGTTGTATTAGCTCTTATTATACTCTGGAAATCAAACTCTTGTCTGAGGTGTCATTGGCAAATATATTTCCCCATATGGTTGATTCCCTTTTTACTTTCTTTTTTTAAATTAAATTAAATTTTTTTTTAATTACATCCATCCCCTTTTTCCTTCCCTCTGTCCCCCTTCCCCACCCACCAACTCCCCCACAAAGTCAATCCCACTTGTTATCTATGTGCATAGTTCTTCCATACTAGTTCCTTAATTAAACTGCTCCCCTTCTTTGCCTCCTACTCCCCCCACCCCCTTCCCCTCTGCCCACTGGAGATCTATTCATTCTATTCATGTGTCTGGTTCTGTTTGGCTTATTTCTTTGTTTTGTTCATTATTGTCCTGAAATAAGTGAGATCATATGGTATTTGTCTTTCACTGACTGGCTTATTTCACTACGCATAATACTTTCTAGTTCCATCCATGTTGTCGCAAAGGGTAGGAGTTCCTTCTTTCTTTCTGCTGTGTAGTATTCCATTGTGTAAATGTACCAAAGTTTTTAGATCCAATCATCCACTGATGGGCACTTAGTCTGTTTTCAGAACTTGGCTATTGTAAATAGTGCTGCTATGAACATAGGGGTCCATATGTTTTTATGAATTGGTGTTTCAGGGTTCTTTGGGTTCTTACGGTGGTTTTAACTTGCATCTCTCTGATGGCTAGTGATGTGAGCATTCCTTCATATGACTTTGGGCCCTTTGTATGTCTCCCTCAGTGAGTTGTCTGTTCAGGTCTTTGCCCATTTTTTAATTGGGCTGTCTCTCTCCCTGGTGTTGAGTTGCATAAGTTCTTTATATATTTTGGATATGAAACCCTTGTCTGAGGTATCATTGCCAAATATATTTTCCCATACAGTTGGTTCCCTTTGAATTTTGTTGGTGTTTTCTTTAGCTAAATAGAAACTTTTCAACTTGATACGGTCCCATTTGTTTATTTGTTCTTTTATTTCCTTTGCCCCTGGAGAAGTATCAGTAAACATATTTCAGCATAGGATATCTAAAATTTTATTGCCTATTTTTCTCCAGAACCTTTATGGTGGCACTGCTTACGTTTAAGTCCTTTATCCATCTTGAGTTTATTCTGGTGTACAGTGTAAGTTGGTGGTCTAGTTTTATGTTTTTGCATGTGTCTGTCCAGTTCTTCCAACACCACTTTGTTGAAGAGGCTGTTTTCCTCCATTTTATGTTCCTTCCCTCTTTGTTGAATATTAATTGACCACAGAGTCCTGGGTTTATTTCTGGGCTCTCTATTCTGTTCCATTGATCTATATTTCTATTCTTATGCCAATACCAGACATTTTTTATTATAGTAGCCTTGTAGTAGTTTGATGTTGGGTATTGTGATTACTCTTACAGTCTTCTTCTTTCTCAAGATTGCTGTGGCTATTCATGGACATTTATTGGCTCCATATAAATTTTTGAAGTATTTTTTCTGTCTCTGTGAAGTATGTCATTGGTATTTTAATTGGGATTGCATTGAATCTATAGATTGCTTTGGGTAGTATCGACATTTTAATGATGTTAATTCTTTCTATCCATGAACATGGTATACGCTCCCATTTATTTGAATCTTCCTTCATTTCTTTCTTCAATGTTCTGTAGTTGTCTGAGTACAGATCTTTTACCTCCTTGGTTAAGCTTATTCCTAAGTACTTTATTTTTCTTGTTGCTATGATAACTGGGATTTGTTTTCTAGCTTCTATCTCTGATGTTTCATTATTGGTATACAAAAATGCTTTTGATTTCTGGATATTGACTTTATACCCAGCAATTTTGCTAAATTTGCCCATTAGGTTGAGTAAGTTTTGGTGGAGCCTATCAGGTTTTGTATGTACACTATCATGTCATCTGCAAATAATGACAGTTTGACTTTTTCCTTTCCAATTTGGATATCTTTGATTCGTTTTTCTTTTCTGATAGCTATGGCTAGAACTTTCAAAACCATGTTGAACAGAAGTGGAGAAAGTGGACAGCCTTGTCTTGTCCCTGATCTTGAGGGGAAAGCTTTTAGATTTTTTTCTGCTAAGTATGATGTTGGCTTCAGGTTTCTCATATATGGCCTTTAATATGTTTAGGTATGCTCTCTCTATTCCCATTATGCTGAGTGTTTTTATCATAAATGGTTGCTGTACTTTATCAAGTGCTTTTTCAGCATCTATTGATATGCTTATATAGTTTTTGTCTTTCATTTTGTTGATGTGGTGTATTACATTAATTGATTTGCGAATGTTGCATCCTTAGGGTAAAACCCACTTGATCATGTTGTATGATCTTTTTAATGTATTGCTGGATCCAGTTGGCCAATATTTGGTTGAGAATCTTAGGATCTATGTTCATCAGAGATCTCGGCCTATAGTTTTCTTTCTTATGTCTTGACCTGATTTTGGGATTAGAATAATATTGGCCTCATAGAAAGAGTTTGGAAGTATTCCCTCTTCTTGGATTTTTTTGAATAGTTTGAGAAGGATAGGAGTTCTTCTCTAAATGTTTTGTAGAATTCACCTGTGTAGCCATCTGGTCTGGGGCTCTTATGCTTTGGGAGATTTTGGATTCTTCAATTTCACTAGTTGTTATTGGTCTTTCTGCTTCTTCTGGATTCAGTTTTGGTAAATCATACATTCATACATTTCCAGAAATGTGTCCATTTCACACAGGTTGTCATATTTCTTGTCATTGAGTTCTTTGTAGTAATTTCTTACAATCCTTTGTATTTCTGAAGTATCAGTTGTGATTTCTCCTCTTTGGTTTCTGATTCTGTTTGTGTCCTCTCTCTCTCTTTCTTGATGAGTCTGGATAAAGGCTTGTCAATTTTGTTTATTTTTTCAAAGAACCAGCTCCTGTACTTGTTGATTCTTCGAAGTGTAGTTTGAGTCTCTAAGTGATTTAGTTCTGCTCTGATCTTGATAATTTCCTTCCTTCTACTTGCTCTGGGCTTTGATTGTTGTTGCTCCTCTATTTCTTGCAGCTTTATGGTTAGGTTGTTTGTATAAGCTTCTTCTGACTTTTTGAGGTAGGCCTATATTGCTAAGGACTGCCTTTGCTGTGTCCCATAGATTTTGGGCTGTTATATATTCATTCTCATTTGTTTCCAGAAACTTTTCAATTTCATCGTTAACCAATTCATTACTTAAAAGCATGTAATTCAGTCTCGGTGAATTAGAGTGTTTTTGTTTTTTTCCCTTATTGGTTTCTAGTTTCAAGTCATTGTGATCTGAGAGGATGCTTGGTATGATTTCAATTTTCCTGTATTTGTGGAGGCTTGTCTTGTGACATACCACATGGTCTATCTTAAAGAATGTTCCATGTGCATTTGAAAAAAATGTGTATTTTGCTTCTTTGGTGTGAAAGGTTCTGTATATATCAGTTAGGTCCCTTTCCTCTAGAGGAAATGCCACCAATATCTTTGGTGTTTTTTTTGTTTGGGAGACCTGTCCATTGTTGATAGTGGGGTATTAAAATCCCCTACTATTAGTGTGTTGCTGTCTATATCCTTTTGAAGTCCTCCAAGATTTTCCTTATATATTTTGGAGCTCCTACATTGGGTGCTTATATGCTTACCAAAGCTATTTCTTCTTGATGAATTGTTCCCTTAAGTATTATGAAATGTCCTTCTTTTGTCTCTTTTTATGGTCTTCATTTGAAAATCTATTTTGTTTGAAATAAACATAGCTACTCCAGCCTTTTTTTCATTTCCGTTTGCTTGATATATATTTTTCCATTCCTTCACTTTTAAACTGTGTCAATCTTTTGTTCTGAGGTAGGTCTCTTGAAGACAAGTATATATGCGGGTCATGTTTTCTTATCCATTTAGCTGCCCTATGTCTTTTGATTGACGAATTTAACCCCCTCTCTTTATTGTTCCAATTTTAGTATATGTGCTGCTGAAATGAGCACCCTTTTTACTTTCTTGATGTTTTCTTTTGCTGAGCCGAAACTTTTCAGTTTGATATAGCTCCATTTGTTTATTTGTTCCTTTATTTCCCTTGCCATGGGAGATATTTCAGTGAAAATTTTACTGCCTGGGATATCTGCAACTTTTTTTTGCCTACGTTTTCCTCTAGGGCTTTTTTGGTGGTACTGCTTATGTTTAAGTCTTTTATCTATCTTGAGTTTTCTCTGGTGTACAGTGTAAGTTGGTGGTCTAGTTTTATGTTTTTGCATGTGTCTGTCCAGTTCTTCCAACACCACTTTGTCGAAGAGGCTGTTTTCCTCCATTTTATGTTCCTTCCCCCATTGGTGAATATTAGCTGCCCATAGAGCCCTGGGTTTATTTTGGGGCTCTCTATTCTATTCCATTGCTCTGTTTGTCCTTTCTTGTTCCAATATCAGACTCTTTCGGTTATTATGGCTTTGTAATATAGCTTGATATCTAGTATTGTGATTACTTGTACTTTGTTCGTCTTTCTCAGGATTGCTATCACTATGCGAGGTTGTTTTTTGACTCCATGTGATTTTTTTAAGTGTTCTAATTCTGTGAAATATGATATTGGTATTTTAGTAGGGACTGCCTTGAATCTGTAGATAGCTTTACGTAGTATCAACGTTTTAATGGGGTTAAATCTTTCCAATGATGAAGATGGAATATGCTTCCATTTACTTGTATCTTCCTCAATTTCTTTCTTCAGTGTTCCCTAGTTTTCTGAGTATAAGTCTTTTACTTCCTTGGTTAAGTTTATTCCTAAGTACTTTAGTTTTCTTGTTGCTGTGGTAAACGGGATTTCGTGTCTAGATTCTATCTCTGATGTTTCATTGTTGGTGTATAAAAATGCATTCGATCTCTGGATATTGACTTTGCATGCAGCTATTTAGCCAAAGTCAGTTAGTAGGTGAAGTAGTTTTTTAGTGAAGTCTATAGGATTTTCTATGTACACTATCATGTCATCTGCAATTAATGCCATTTTTACATCCTCCTTTCCAATTTGGATACCATTGATTTCTTTTTCTTGTCTGATTGCTGTGGCTATAACTTCCAAGACTATGTTGAATAGAAGTGGAGAGAGTGGACACCCTTGCCTTCTTCTTGATCTTAATGGAAAGGCTTTCAGTTTTTGCTTGTTGAGTATGACGTTAGCTTCAGGTTTCTCATATATGGCCTTTATTATGTTGAGGTATGCTTCCTTTATTTCCATTTTGCTGAGGGTTTTTATCATAAATGGTTGCTGTACTTTATCAATGCTTTTTCAGCATTGATTGATATGCTCATATGGTTTTTGTCTTTCATTTGGTTGATGTGGTGTATTGCATTTATTGATTTGCATATGTTGTACCATCCTTGCATCCCTGGAATGAATCCCACTTGGTCATGGTGTATAATTTTTAAAATATATTGCTGGATCTGGCTTGCCAATATTTTGTTGAGAATTTTTGCATCTAAGTTCATCAGAGATATTGGCCTGTAGTTTTCTTTCTTTGTTGGGTCTTCACCTGGTTTGGGGATTAGAATAATACTGGCCTCATAAAAGAGTTTGGGAGTCTTCCCTCTTCTTGGACTTTTTGGAATAGGTTGAGGAGAATAGGAGTTAGTTCTTCCCTAAATGTTTGGTAGAATTCATTTGTGTAGACATCTGGTCCGGGGTTCTGTGCACTGGGAGTTTTTAAATTATTTCTTCAATTTCAGTAGTTGTTATTGGTCTATGCAGGCTTTCTACTTCTTGATTGAGTTTTGGTAGGTCATACATTTCCAAAAATATGTCCATTTCACCCAGGTTGTCAAATTTCTTGTCATATAGTTATATGTAGTAGTTTTTTTAAATCCTTTATATTTCTGTGATATTGGTTGTGAATTCTCCTCTGTTGTTTCTGACTTTGTTTATTTGGGTCCTCTCTCTTTTTTTCCTTGATGAGTCTGGTTAATGGTTTGTCAATTTTGCTTATCTTTTCAAAGAACAAGCTCCTGGATTTATTGATGCTTTGAATTATGCTTTTAGTCTCTATGTTGTTTAATTCTGCTCTGATCCTGATAATTTCCTTCATTCTGCTTGCTCTGGGCTTTGTTGTTGCTGTTCTAGTTCTTGAAGCTTTATGGTTAAGTTGTTTTGTATGGGTTTCTTCTAGCCTTTTTAGGTAGGCCTGTATTGCTATGAATTTCCCCCTGAGGAATGCCTTTAGCTGTGTCTTATAGGTTTTGGGGTGTTGTGAATTCATTTTCATTTGTTTCCAGATACTTTTTGATTTTTTCTTTGATCTCATTATTAACCTATTCATTACTTAATAGCATGCTATTCAGTCTCCATGAATTGTATTGTTTTTGGATTTTTTAAAAATTTTTATTGTTGTTGTATTACATCCATCCCCTTTTTGCTCCCCTCTGTCCCCCTCCCCACCCACCCATTCCCCCCAAATGGATTTTTTTTTTTTTGAGATTGGTTTCTAGTTTCAAGCCATTGTGATCTGAGAAGATGCTTGGTATGATTTCAATTTTCTTGAATTTGTAGAGGCTTGTTTTGTGTCCTACATGTGGTCTACTTTAAGACTGTTTCACGTGCATTAGAGAAGAATGTGTATTTTGTTTGGGGTTTAAAGTTCTGTATATGTCAGTTAAGTCCATTTCATCTAGAGTGTTGTTGAATGCTACAATATTCTTGGTGTGTTTTTGCTTGGAAGATCTGTCCACTGTTGATAATGGGGTATTAAAATTCCCTACTATGAGTGTGTTGCTGTCTATATCCTTCTTGAAGTCCTCCAAGATTTTCCTTATATGTTTGGGTGCTCCTTTGTTGGGTGCATGTATGTTTATATGGGTTATATCTTCTTGGTGGATTATTCCCTTAAGTGTTATGAAATGTCCTTCTTTGTCTCTTTTCATGGCCTTCTTTGTAAAATTGTTTTGTCTGATAAAAGTATTGCTATTCCAGGACTTTTTTAAATGCCCATTTGCTTGAAATGTATTCATCTTTTAAATAAACTATTAGAAAGAAGATCTAGATACTATATGTCGTCATTGGAGAAAAATTAAAATCTAAAACTTTTAGATTTAAAAATAATAACCATGCAGTGATAAATGGGCAAACTAGTAGGAATTACGCCTTGAATTGAAAAAAAAAAAAAAAAAAAACTATCTTAAGATCACTTATGTCTAAACATAAAGTCCACATGAAATGTTTAAATATTGGAATGAACTCTGCAAGAAAAAGAACATGTAAATAACTGTTCTTTCTCTGAAAGCAGTTTATTCACATTTTATTAGACTCAATTTCAACAGCTTTGATTTAAAGATATGTAAAAGACTTCTGCAGGATGGCACTAGAGAAGCACTCAGAAGTGTGTTGAGAATTTGTACATAAGTACACAATCTGCATTAAGGTGGCCTGATTTTCAATAGCTGGTGGAACCAGAGGTGGGAGAAAGGCAGGGCCTGGCCAGTTGCCTTCTTTCTACACCAAGGTAACATGATTTCTGTGGCTGAATAGAAAGAGATATCTACAGCTGTGACCTCAGTCAGAACATGTTCTCTGAGTACAGCACAGTGGTGTGTGCATACTTCTCTATGAATCATCATAGGCCCCAAGGGGCTTTGCAGCCATCAACCATGAACAGGGCGCCAAGAAGAGACACCCCTGCAACACTGGCTCCTAATGTCCACTTAGCCTCAAATCTTCTCCTTGAGGTTTACAGAGAGCTGGGGTCCCTGGTATTTTTATCTCATGTAGAAAGATAAATGGACAAAGTACATAGAATTTGTCCTTTTTCCTTAAGACAGCACTCCAAAATATAGGATATAAAAATAAAGCTGGTTCAGGTTATAAACTACATTCTTACCATGTGTATTTTGAATTATCTGGGGTGCTTTAAAAAAATACAAATTCTCAGGCCTCACTCATGCAGATTACAATTAGGTAAGTTGGTGAGGGGCCTGGGAACTTCTAATTTTATAAAGATCCCCAAGTGCTCTTAACAATCAAGCCATGTTTGGAATTTCAAATTTGATGTCGTTTTGGAAAATTTCCATGGGATACTAAATTCTCAAATCACAACCCACAAATTTTATATCACTTTGAAATACTTAACTCCTACATCATACAAGAGTGGGCAAAGTAGGTTTATAGTTGTTTGTATGAAAAAATACTTCCAGGTTATGATTATTACAATTGCTTTATTAACTGAAAATAATGCCACTTACAACTATAAACTACTTAGCTTACCCCTGTATTTGCTTCTTCTTATTTCAATTAAAAATAACAAATACAAAATATTCACTTGCTGTGCTTTCCATCCAAATGATGCGTTTTTGCAGCAAAAAAAAAAAAAAAAAAAAAAAAAAAAAAAACTTGGCAAAGCAAAGAATAAGAGTTTCCCTTCCTCACACTTGGTAAAGATCCTATTCCTCAAACTGTAGTAATTTTTACTCATTTGATATGTCCATAGGAGTTCTTGTCCTAGTAAAGAACTATTAAGTCAAAAAAAATTTATCTTACTTCTGATGAGAAATGTTTATTCAAATGGCTCTAGAAAGTACGAAGAATGCTGTTACTATAACCACATCAAATGACCACTGGCTCATAATTCTGTTATGCTGAAGGGTGATTTAAATTGTACAGCCAACATGATTAAAGTGGATCTGGTAAATAGAATTCTCTCACTTCCCTCTTCAGTTTAGGTAATGAATTTTATAACAGTATTGTTTCTATCTATGCTGACTTACTAAGTGAATGCAAGCTCCTCCTCAGGAGGTATTTTATGATCTTCTAATTTGTATGATGCAAAACATAGTGGCAAGAGCAAGCTACATCTTTGCAGTTACCAACATTTAAAAATATTCAGTGTCATGCATTTAACATACAGTGTGTTTAATCAATCACTCATTGAAATCCTCTGAGGTAAGTATATTATGTTCATTCTACCAGTGGAGGAACTGAAGCACAAAGAACTTAAAGGCAACCCCAGCATTTCACAACTTGGAAGTAACAAAGCCAGGATCTGATCTCAGGAAACTGGCTTCTGGGCTGATGCTCTGGAATTATGCTCCACAGGGCATCATTCACATAGAATACAAGAAAAGTTGCGTGCTTGGGGGCCTCAGTGAGCACTACGTTTAGGTAGGTTCTTTTAGAGTCATTGGATTGGGCCCTGTGCTTTGGTGTTTGCCAGGGCAACTTTAGTAACACATTAAAATACTTTTTGTTCGATGACAGGCAGGATACTCTCTAGTTTACTGATTCAGTTTTACCTCTGGCTCATTTGGGGGTATTAATGCTAAAAGTGTCACATAGGTCCTTTCTGGTTTTATATACTCACAAGTACTCCTAGGAAATGCCTTCCCGTAATTCTTTTACAAAGTAGTCAAAGGACACAAAGTTTCCACATTTCCCCAGTTTTGGTTTCAATTTCGGTATCAGCTTCAGAAAAGTACTCATTCCATAGTTCTAAAGATTTCACTAACTGTGACTGCATACTGAAGTAGGCCAATCTTGCCTAAATTCTTATTTAAGAGTTTACTTCTAATTATTCAGCAATCACACACACACACATCTACATTAAGGGAAAAGTTTAAAGGATTTAAAGGGCCATTATTAAAAAAATACAACTCCGGATCACTGTGTTCTGATTTTCAGTAAGTGACTGTAATATAGCATGTTGAAAGAAACCAGGTCTTTAAGGATGTATTAAGTAAATCCTCCTGTACTTAGCTCTTCTCAGGTAAGAACAGAACCTGTAGAGCCACCAAAGTCTTGTGTAAAGCTTTCGTGTGGGAGGCTCTGGAATAGCACCAGGCTTTCTGGAGCTGAATGAGGAACATGTGGATCAGGAGTAGCAAGTCTCCTTTTAATCAGAGGGGCTTTATAATTCTCCCCACAGCAAGACACCCACTGAATCTTCAAGAAAAACTATGCCTCCTCTTGCTGTATTACGTGTTTGGGAGTTCTCCAAGTGAATGTCCCCTAAATGTCAAACAGAACCAGGTACTATAATGTTCTGTTTTGCCAGCACCTTCCTTGCAATCAGATCCCACTTTCTGGTTTTGGCACTGTATACCTCTAAGAGTAAGAGACAGCTTTGCTGACACCTACACTGGGGGTGTGAACTGCAGGCTATGACACATCAGTGGCAACACAAACCTGCATTTTTGCCTGCTTAAAAAAAAAAAAAAACATGTTTCTAACTTGTGGGAAGTAGATATAAGAATTCAGTAATGCAGGAAGCTGGATGCAAATAATCTGGAAACCCCCAATTTTACTTTTGTCCCACTATATAGTGTTCTGGGCCAGTAAAGAGGCATTTCAATCACCCCTACTTATTTTTAAATATGAACTTTTGATAATTTTTGTACCTAACCATTTCCATGATATTGTTTAGTTTCAAAAGTAAGTGAGGAAAGGGATGTGCAACTGAGGAGCTGGAGCAGGAAGAGTGGAAAATGGAAGTGAGGGTGTCAGAGAGCTGACAGTGGGTTCCTTACACTCAGTCCAGGTCCAGAGCTTCCTACTGGAAGAAGAGTTGGCCATTTCCTCCTCCTTGCCCTTAATGTTCAGATCATGAAAAATAGGTTCTCTTCAAAATGTCACATTTCTCTGGATTTAATCCCTAATGATAAAAGTGGGTGACCTTGAAGTGTTGGTGCAGGCTGCGCATTTGGAAAAGGCCCAAAGCTTTGGCAAAGGAATGCCTGCCTTTGAATAAAGGATAACCAGTAACGTGTGATCCCAGCCCAGATACACTTCAAGTACCTTTGGTACCTTTGGTCTAGTTTTCTTTTTTGAAGTTGTGACACCTTTGATGGGTATATTTTTAACAGGAAAACTATGATTAAGATATACTTTAAAGTTTGAAGGTCTTCATTATTGTCAAAGTAGGCTAAGGAAGGCAAAAATATAATATTTTGATTCTCTTAGTCACATTCTAGAATAAAAGAGAAGACACAAAACCCTAATATGGACAGGTAAAGGAAAGCAAAGAAAGAAAGTCAAGAGAAAATGACTAGGGGGCTGGGGAGGAAAGGAGAATTAAAATTGAAGATAGATTCTGGAGAAAATAGTTCTTGCATACTTGCATAGGGTATTCATTTAATGCTATTATCATTAATGCATAATCACTGATTTCAGATTTATATCCTACTAACAAATCCTGTGCACTTTATGCCTAGATACACTAGTTTGGGGGCTCCCTCCTTGAACAGGTAAGAAAACCCACTCACTATTTCAAATACCTCCCATACATTTATAACAGACATTTACTTGAATTAACAAACTCTCCAAGGTTTAGCTTAGTAGGTCATTTACACCTTAGTGCCAATTTTTCTTTAATAATTAAAATCACAACTAGCTGAGAGAGTCTCAGTGATTCAGAACTTGGCTGTGGGGAAAGAGAGCAAGAGGCCAGGAGAACAAAGTAAAATGGGCTCATATTCGCCTGTTCAGGGCCAATCTTTCACCTCTTTGCCAGCCCTAACTCCTTCCCTTCTTAACTAGGGTTGCTTGATGCACTGGTGGCTGTCTTCTGGAAACCATTCCTTCTGAACAATAAGTTCTTCTGACTAGGTTTTCAAAGTAAATAAAGTCTAGTTTAAGAAATGTGATACATGGAAATGAGGCTTCTTCTGATCCTAAGAAGTATGGGTGTGAATCCTAGCAAGTCCACGTAGCAGCTGTATTGATTTGCCAAATTCCTTACACTCTCTAAGTTTCAGTTTACTCATTTCTAAAAAGTGGATAATAGTATCATCCTGTCTCGGGAGGTGACATCGGTAGAAGGCCAGCACAACGTGTTTATGGCTCCTGCTGATGTTTATTTCTTTACAGTATTGCACAATAATCAACAGTTCCCTGGGACTTGGTTAAGCAGGCAAGGCCTTGTCACATAGCTACAAAAACAGATGTAATTTTGCATATGAATGCACAGACCTGGGACTGGCTTCCAGGAAGAAAGCCACAGAGTCGCACCAGAAGATGCTGAGGCTTGGGCACAAACTTCTGGGGGAGAAGTGCTGCAGAAGGGACTTCTGGAGACTGGCAATTCCTGAAAGGGTACCCTGGTTTACGGCTTTATGGATGCACAGATCTCAGCAGCAGGCAGCTACCACTTCCTCCTTGCTCCTGAAAAGGTATGTGCCGAGGACACAGTCTACTTTCAGGCACTCTTTGGGACACTCAACCCTGGCTATGAGATCCCGTGGTCAGCACAGTCTACCCTAAAGCTTAGAATGCAACATTCTCTGTAAAGTGTCCTCATTCTTCAAGACAGATGTTGAAATCATCTTTCAGGACCAGAGAAATATGCTTTTGGTGAGGAAGCTAAGCACAGTGGCTTTTATGAGTGACACGAGTATACATTTCTAATTTGTTCCTTCGAGTTTTGAAAATAAATGACATTCTATATATACGGATGAGAATGTCCCTTGTTGGAAAATACTATGTACATAGATTATTTTTGTTCAGATTGCCAATCCTGGTAGCTATTCAGTAGATAAGTGATTAGTGACAATTTTGTTGGACCATGAATATCAGAGATTCACATGCTTTGAACAGGACCTTAATACAGCAGTAAAGGTTTATAGCTATATAAAGCTGTCCAGTTGCAGTGGAAGCAACCCACAACATTTCCCATGCAAAACCCACTCAAATGATGCATTCCTCACCTTACCTCACTCCTGCTGGAGAAGCAGGGCAAATGCAGCAGATGTTTGCATGGGAATTTTCCCAGGGCTTAATTCAAGCAGCTATAACAGTGAGCATGCCTGAGCAAATGAGACCTGGATCAGGCAGGCAACCCCACATTTCTCTAAGACTATGGACGACAAACACAGAGAATCACAGACTAGGAAAAACAGGCATTTTCAATCTTTAGAGTTGGTATTCTATCCACTAGTAATGTTTAACTTTATCAGCTGTCAAGAGGGGACAATGGAGAACTATAGCATTTTCAACTTGAGTTTTTCTGTGTGTGGCTCAGAGAAAACACCTTATCTAGTGCTTCTCCTTTCCCCATATATGAATGACACTGCATACTATAATGCTGAAATAGGCACTGACCTTAAAAAGCAACATTTCAGGTACTTCTAACGACAAATTTTGGATTTGGATATTTAAATAAACTATGTTAAACAAAGGCTCACATTTGCTTAGATAGAAAAGCTGAGGTGCAGAATCACATAAGGGAAAAATGCTTCAACAGTTAGTGGATTATTTCAATGCATAACAAAATCTACTGATACAAGTCTTCAGTTAAGGATCTGAATTGTACATACGTTAATGAATATGTCAGTATCAGACACCAGTTAGCCCAGGGTCTTGTATACAACTGGTACTCAATGTTATTTGACTCAAACTGAAGGCCAAGACAGAATTATGTGAGACTAAGAAGAAAAAAGAAGAAAAAAGAAAGTTTCTACAAAGCAAGTATTTTCTATCACAGCATTTCTCAAACTAATAGACAAGAAGTATATTTTTAAAAATGTTTTTGCCCTGGCTGGTGTGCCTCAATGAATTGGCACCAGCATGCAAACCCAAAGGTGGCTGGTTTGATTCCTAGTCAGGGCACAGAACCAGGTTACAAGTCAGGTTTCCAACCAGGTCCTTAGCTGGAGGCAGGTGAAAGGCAGCCATACATTGATGTTTCTCTCCCTTCCTCCCTCCCTCCCTGCCTTTCTCTCTGAAAATAATAAATAAAATCTTTTAAAAAAAAGTTTTTGCTTTAGGTCTAAAAGATTTTACTTTCCAACTATAAAACAGCTGAAATCATGTATCCTCAGCCCAATGTAATTTCATGCCTAATTTATGGAAATAGAATACCAAAGGACTCTGAAAGGGGGCAGGCAGGAGGGAAAGGATAGTGTGACATTAACACAGGGACCTGCTACTCTCTTGTTTGGCCAAGAGAGAGGCCTGGACGGTTCTACCCTACAGGCAGCATGGTGAGATTCCAGCAAAAACATGTGTTATGAGGGGAGAAGGGGGGTATTCAGCTGAATGAACTTACTGTTACCTTTTTCCCCCTAACATCAGTCTTCTTTTTCCTGATACTGTCTGAATTTGAAACATCTAATTTAATCCGTTGGAGGGCCAGTCTTCCTTTTATTTCCTGTCTGTAGTGAAGCAGTCGCCTGTTTCAATTACGTCTTTCTCCAGCTCCTACAGTTCTCCTGCTCCAGCTGGCTCGGAGTGCACTTCCTTGGAAGGTAAAATGCACTAACTGTGCTGATCGGAGACTGATAGCTGGAGAGCCACAATATTTAATAGCTGCACTGATAAGGAGGTTTAAAAAAATCCATTTTTGAGCCTAAACAAAAGGATATTATGTAGCTGTATGTTCAATTAAGATCTAGTTAAATTCTTTTTCCCCATTATGTGGAACTTCATACAGGCAGCAGCCTACATAATTCATAGCATTATGGCAAATTTCATCAGCACTGTATGTTTGAGAAATGTTCCCTCCTGCTTTTCAGTTAGTTACTGCTGGTTTGGGACCAGCTTGCTGCAATTATTTCAAAGAACATAACTGTGGGATTGATACGGCATTCTTGCAAAACCTTGACTGGTTAAAAAGAAGACTGTTTTGTAGTTGAGAAGGCAAAAAAATGTCTTTGGGCTGTAAACACCAGTCAATGTATTTCTTTCCTGCTTTATGAAAACCACAATTTTTTTTCTTCTTTCCGCCCCTCCTTACTCATAGAGTAGTTTAATTACAGTTTAATCTCTCTGAACAAGCATCTCTGGAGACCTTATTGTTCAACCACAGTATTATCAAGGCTGCAACTACAATTTATGGCAAAAGGTGGAGGCTCCCTTTAGAAAACCCCAAATTCCCTCTCCCCTCTAAATACATAAATAAACAAATAGGTAGGTAGATCAATAAATAAACAAAATAGTTGCTTTATTCCTAACTCACACTGCAAACATTTATGAGTCCCCAGAGATGCCAGCGTAGTAATTAAAGAAATACCTGAGAGGTGTTGATCAACACTTACCCTGTTTAACTCCGCTGGGTCAATAAATCTGAAGGAAAACTTTTAAGTTAACAAGATTGTTTAGGCCTCCAGTTGCTGAAAAGTGTTTGGTTACACAGAGGGGAAATGAGGTGGAGAGAGCTAGAGGTTTAGAGTAAAAAACCAACTCTTCCCCACTTCAAGTACAGACATATAAAGAGTTTGTTGCAATTGAAGGGGTGAATAAGGTCAGTAAATTACTTTTGCTGCTTTAAGCTCACAGGTGTAATTTAGTGTCTGAATTTTAGTATATATTGAAAAGGCGGTTAAAATCCTAGGGATTTCAATAAAAGGAAAAGTGTAACTCCACTATTCAATAGGAAAACAAAACAGATGACGAGGAATACACAAATCTGAGATGTGACTTTAACCATTACTTTGTCAGTCATTTTCTTTATTGTCTTCACTCTTTTAATGTTTTATGGTCAGTTTCATTAGTAAAGCCATTTTCTCTAAAGAAATAGGAACAAACAGAACCCTTTACTTAGCTTGCCAGCGCATGCTGGCTATTTCACCTTCCCACACAAACTTGATTCTAATACAAGCCTTTCTTTAATCCCATGGTTTTCCCTTCTTTCAGTCTTAAATCATGACCCACTGGGGCCATGGGTGCCCCAGCTTCAGGCGACTGCCTAGAGAGGGCCTCTGCCTGCTGTACCCAACCACCTCCGCATCCCTGAGGCTGGTCCTCCCACACCGGTAATTGTGCCTTCTGCCAGCTACACTTTGCTGCCACTCTGCTTTTCTCTCTGTTACTTCTGGGATTTCATGTTAAAAGTGCTACTTTATGAATTCTGACAATGAATCAGACCTTCAGTGCCCACTGGTCCGTCCACTCAGTGGATTATACTCGCTGATCATTTCCCACTATACCAGAGAACCCATTTACCTCTTATTTATCATGAATTGTATGTATACACTTTCATTTGAAATTATAGAAAATCATTAATATAAACTTTACAGAAAAAAGCCAATAAACATAAAATTCTGAAACCTACTAAAAACCCACTTCTAATCCTTATCAACAGACTTTTTTAAATGGCAGAAATGTGTTTATTCTATTTTGTGTTTTTCTAAAACTCTTTAACATGATATCGTATGCTTATTTCCATTGGCAGTGGAAGGAACTATATTGTTTTTTAAATATTTTCTAGGCTAAAGTCATTTCTGCCATACTTTAAGGTACAGAACTCAAGGATCTCAATGGACTATTTTTCCAAGTGTTTCAACAAAATCAAAGTGTTTGTTTGAGAAAACACTGGTCTACAAGTATCCTATCACCAACCTTCTAAAGAAGTTGAGAGGCTTTCTATTTCAAAGGCAAATTAAGACAGGCATCTTACTGTCTATAAGAGTGTCAATTTTCCTCCCTGTTTTATCTCATTTTTGAAGTGATGATCTCTTCTGTGTCACATAGAACTTATAGTTCTCTACATTTTCAGATTCCCATTATGTAACTTACTAGTTTTGCTCTTTGATATATTTTATTTAATTATGTGTTGATATAGGAAGTGGTATGAAATGTATGCTTTGTTTTTACTCCTATATTTTACATGTATTTTATAAAACACTATTTTCTAAGTAGGGGGAGCATATATTATTAAAAATATATCCCTCTGCATTAAGGCACTCACATACATACCATTTTATATTGCTCTAATGCTGTCTTTTATAATATGGTAAATTAAAAAAAAATATTTTATTCACCATTTTTAGAGAGAGGGGAAGGGAGAGGGGCATCAATGTTTGGTTGCCTTCCCCCTAATATGGTAAATGTTGATAGAAAAAACCCACATAAGCAAAAATAGTTTTAGATGCTCAGTGATTTTTAATAGTGTGAAGAGGGGTGGGACAAAAATAGTTTGAGAAACTCTGGTATAGGGTATTTAAATTTTCACTTTGGGACTAATCTATTGTACAGCTTCACTTTACATAAAAATATAGACATTTGTAATTGGAGTCTATGTGCAAAAATATATTTTGATAACTAATTTTTGCTCCAAGTCCAAATTCATCTATTACTTTTAAAAAAGCATTCACACCCTGGCTGGTGGCACAGTGGATAAGGCGCCAGCCTGTGAACCCAAAGGTCGCTGGTTTGATTCCTCAGTCAGGGCACATAATAAGGTAGCAGGCCACGTCTCCAGCTAGGTCCATAGCTGGAAGCAGGTAAAAGGCAACCATACATTGATGTCTCTCTCCCTCTCTGCCTCTCTCCCTTCCCCTCTCTCTAAATATAATAAATAAATGTTTTTAAAAAATAAATAAAAATAAGAAAGCATTCACAATTCAAAGATTAATTTCCAAAGCTTAGAAGCGAGTTATCATCCTCTCTAAAAACAAATAGGTCTTAGAATTTGCTACTTAAAATATCAAACACCACTAAAAAGTTCTTATAAATTTAAAACTCTGTTCCCTCAAGCCTTGTCTAGTACTGATGTATTCAGTCAAAAGAACCAAAAGACGTAAGTCTGGCAGGTCCATTTAATATTGAACAAATTAGGGCTTTGGAAACACTATTTCCAACTCTATTCATTTTATTTTTTGGTACTAAAGCCTTCAGTTATTGCAGTCATTAGTGTTTGTCAATGACATATAAAGGATTTAAGCTGCTTAGGTAAGATGTTGAGGATTCTTAAATTTCAAAACAGAAAAGAGGCCCTGTTGCTGTTTCACACACTGACACCTATAACAGAAGCATAGGATTTTCTTTAAGCAATAGTTATCGTTCAAAAATAGAACCATAAATACCACTTAATTCACAAATCAGCTAATAGTTCTCTCTTTGCGTTGAGAAACATTGTTCAGCCTCTATGTAGCTGTCAGGTTTAGAACAAAAGAAATCTCATTGCTCAGCCCTCAAGTCTTGTCAAATACTGATATATTCAGTCATGATGATAAAAATATAATCTGCATATTTAGTCTTCATTGAGACCAGTGAATCTCAATACTGGGTGAGGCTGGGATGGGGGAAGAGGCAGTTTTTGTGCTTTGGAAAAATATTTTCAGGATGTAATTGTTTTCAGTCACAATATATTTATTTGTAAAGCTCAACAGATTATAAGAAGTGAGATTTATTTTTAAAACTCAACAGATTATAGGAAATGAGATTTACAGACAGGGATCTCATGCTTGTAAAGACAGATTTTCATCCTCCTATACAATCCCTCCACTTCTTCAGTCTCAATCAACGGGCAGAGCCATGGCCTGTAAACCCTACAAGAACAGAAATCTATTTTTCATTACTGTTTTGACAATGATCATAACACAACCTCAGTTAAAATTCACTGGAAGAATTGATGGAGCAAAGAATGAATTTTAAAAACTCATGTTATTTTAATTTTAAACATAGACACAAAAGCAAATTTTTAGCAAAGTCGCCAAAGCAATTCAATGGGAAAAAGTAAGTTTTATTTTTTTTCCAGTAAGTTGCTTTCCCCAAACTTTAGAGCAACTGGATATCCATATAAAAAAGAAGAAATCTCCACCCCTATCTCACAATTACACAAAATTAATGTTAGGTGGATCACAGACCTAAATATGAAAACTAAAAAATCTAAGCTTATTGAAGAAACATAGAATATCTTCATGACCATGAAGACAAGTAAAGATTTCTTAAGGAAGACAGAAAATGCAGTAACCATAAAGGAAAAAAAATGATAAACTGGATTGATGACAAAAATTGTTCACAAAATATAAATAAAATAACGAAGAAAGTGAAAATGCAACCCATAGGGTGGGAGGAAATACATTATATGTAACTTTATTTCTAGACTATATATAGAACTCCTAAAATTAATAAAGAAAAGCCAAAAGTTTAATAATTTTCTGACTGAGCACCATCATCTGTGCTCAGTGAAACAACTAGCAGGGAAGTAACTTGTGCATTCATTCAAGTATGTTCCTGCTACTTGACCCTCTGTTAGGAATTGTGCACATGCAGTTGATGAAATAAATGGCAAGAAGCTCTCTGTTTAATCAGGGAGGCAGAAAAGTAAATGGGAAATTATAACAGTGTGAGACGGCAGTGAGAGCCTAGATGGGGTGATTTAAGGGCAGTCCTGAAGGTTACATAACTGGTTTCATATTTTCATTAGTGACACTTCTACCGGACATACTTTGGTCTTCCTAGCCTATCTGAATTTTATACAGAGGTATGAGGCAATGACCATGGTCAGGTTTAATTAATTACTTATAGAATGGATGGATAAATGTAACATTTACCACTTATTTTCAAATGGGAGAAACATTTTTAGAATTTTCTCAGTGATCAGTATTTGGAGTTTAGCTTTAGGCCCAACTTCTTGACAGTGTTGCATACTGTTAAGTATATAACCGAGTATCTCTAATCCTAGATGTTGTCAGATATACATGTATGATAATTACACCAAAGAAAGTACATTTCTGGCTTTAAACAAGAACAACAACAATAAGTAAATGCTGACTAATGTCACTACATTCATGTGCCACATGGTGACATTTCAGTCAATATTGGAGTACATATATAATGGTGGTCCCATAAGATTACAATGGAGCTGAAAAATTCCTATTGCCTAGTGAAGTTGTCATACTTTCTAACATCCTAGTGCAAGGCATTACTCATGCTTGTGGTGATACTGGTGTAAACAAAGCCACTGTGCTGCCAGTCATTTAAAAGTATAGCATGCATAATTGTGTATAGTATGTAGTATTTAATAATGACAATGATTGTTACTGATTTATGTGTTTCCTATACTATACTTTTTATCATTATTTTAGAGGGTACTCTTTCCACTTATTAAAATAAAGTTTCCTGAAAAACACTGTCATTATGCCTACAGCAGTCTCACACATTTATTGAACCGTTTCTTTTTTCTTTTTTGCTTAGAAAATGTAATTTTTTATTAAATTTTAAAATGGTGTGTCCTGTCACAGAAATATCTGGAATTCAAAAGTACTTCTTTTAGTTCATTTTGTTTCTATTATTTTGAACTATAATGTTTTTAATCATTGTACATTATTGTGTTTAAGGTAGTTATAATGATGAAATTGATGTTATAATTTCATTGTTTTATAATTAAAGTAAATACAGAATTTCAATGACTTACTCATTTTCAGTGTAAAAAGAAAATTAAATGTAAGTGTAAATATAGCATAGGATGAACATTAATCAGTGGTTAGGAAACTAATGCATATGAAATACGCTGCACTCACAGAAGGGATCTTTTTGGCTTAACTAAACAATCAGAATAAGATTATATAATTAATACATTTGAAATTATTTGTGGCTCTGACCAACAGGGGGTCTTTTTAGGCGTAAGCATTCAAACTCGTAAGGTCACCATGGCCAGGCATGGTAGTGTACTCAGACGGCTATTTAACAGGAGCACCCGGCTGCGGGTGGGCGCCATCTCACAGTTCCATAGCAGTGGAGGTCCTTGTGGTGCAGCCAGCGTGTTTCAGGTGCACCGTGGTGAGATCTCCAAGGGCCGCCAGAAGCCAAGATCTCATACAGCAATTCCAAAAGAACAACTTCTAGGTCCCGCATAAGGGACATGGAACTTTCAAGAGCCACCATGCCCAGGAAAGCCTGAAGCATAAGGTTCTTACCAGATTATTAATAGTGCATCCAGTCCAGCTACAATTTAGTAATCAGGATTTATTTTTACTATAAGCAAAGTTGCCCCAAAATGTAGTTGACATTCCTACCTTTGTCCATTACCATGATAACAAAGCTAGACAGCTTAACCGAAGATGAGATTCACGTGCAGTGAAGGAACAGGTATGATTAATCTTTTCACTGTCACATACTAAACCTATTACTTTAAAGCTTTTTCTGTAGTAATTGGTAAATTATTTTACTTAATGGAGTATATCTAATACCACCATTTTGGTCATTTGGTATCTGAGACTGATTTACTATATAGTTTAATCCATGAAAGTTTTGGCCTCATTCAGGTTCATACTCAGGGACTTAATCCTCTTTAACTTCCCACTCTAGGTCCTCAGAAAAATTTAGGTGAGAAGATTATGGCGAGGTCTGTTTCAGGCTTAATGCAGATACACCATTAGAGGCAGAATTCTTTTCAGGGTCTACCCTATTGAGAGTGAATCAGGTCTCCATAGCAAAAATATGTTTATTTTAAACCTATAAATCTAGTCATTCTAGATTGAATTTCATTATGATAGTCATGATTTTATGAATAATAATTATTAGTGAAGTGTGTTATCAATAAAGATGGTATAGTCCCACCTTGGAAAGTCTATTCAATAAATCTTGGATGGATCCCAGGAATGTGCATTTTTAATAGTGTGTGCACACTCACACATATACACACAAACATAATGTGACCAAAGTGACAGATCTTTCTCCCAGGAGTCACACCCAAATGATTCTTTATATGGAAACCAGTTTTAGCTCTAGGTAACTAGGTAACTGCTGCCTTCTTTCTTCTGTTCTGTCAGCAGAGGTATCAGTGGCTCATGGCTCAGGAGATGCCATCAGCCTGATCCTCATGTTCTGACTCCCTACGCCTGACTTAGAAAAAAGGTCATGAGTGGTTTTCTATTCTGAACCGTTTCTTGATTGCAGCATTTCTCTTGTGCTTGATTTGATCACATTTTGTTTTATAAATTTAGCATAGCTGAATGTACAGTGTTTATAAAGTCTATAGTCTTGTACAATAATATCCTAGGGCTTCACATTTACTTACTTCTCACTCACTGACTCACCCAGAGCAACTTCTGATCCTTCAAACTCCATTCATGTGAGTGCCCCATACTGGTGTACCACTATTTATCTTTCATCATATTTTTCCTGTATCTTTTCTATGTGTAGAACTGTTAAGATACACAAATAAAAACCACTATGCTACAATTGCCTATAGTATTCACTTCAATAATGTGGTCTACAGGCTTGTAGTCTAAGAGCAGTAATAGGCTGTACCATCTAGTTGTATGTATACTCTAGGATGTTCACTTACTGATGAAATTGCTTAATGATGCATTTCTCAGAATGTAGTCCTATCATTAAGCAGGACATGACTGCATTTAGAAAAAGATCAACTTACTTGGTTGAGAATATCAAGATTATTATTTTCTCTAAACATTAAAAGGGTCAAGAATGGCTGGAATTAATCTGAAGACAACATTACAAAATAGATACATATCTACCTATTTCTGTATCTATATTATTCCCTTTCAGGTACCTTTAAATAAATTTTAAGTTCTTGTCTTTTTGTTTTTCAAAGATGATTTCACATCAGTATTTTCCACGAACACATCTGGTGTTTTTTTACAGCCTGAATTTACTAAATGTCATAGCTAATGAAGGAAGGATTTATGCTATTTCAACATTCATTTTATTTTCTCCAGGCTCCTCCCTCTCTACTCAAAGCTGATGACTTCTTAAACCAAAATGGTTGGTCAGAATCCAATCAAGAATATAAAGGCAACTGAATAAATAAAACCATGAAGTAAGTGTAAAATATTAGTGTCCAGACATCTGAGATGTATGTGGCTACTATGAAACTTCCACAGCTGTACTGGCCTGGGGCTCACGTGGTTCCTCAGATTTAACAGGACCCATTACCAGTTAAGAGTTTTATTTGCTTAATAAATTACATTCTAAAGCACAATAGCCTAGGTTCATAGCTGTAAAATTGCCAAATATTGTCAATGACCACTCTCTGGTCATAAATAACAAAATAATCTATGACTCATTGGATTTTTGATTCCCAGGGCAATTCTTTCTCGCCATTACTCAAAAATGTAAAAAACCGTGCCTCTATGTGGCATTTTATGGAGGTTATAAATTACTCAAAGGAGATGACATAGGACAGATTTGTAGGCCGAGTAACAGGAACCAGTCAACCAAATGTGTAAATTAAAAAACTAGTGACAAAGAAGAGGGCTAGTGAAAGAATACTGAAACCCTAAGAAAAGATCAAGGTAACTCTTCGAAGAGAAGTGGGGAATGGAAGGAAAGTGATGCAAAAACCATTCACGAAACAATTGTGTTATTAAGGGCAATGTATTAAAATAATATCACCTGGTTACTTCAAAGGACAAAACAGATTAACCTTGAAAACATATTTTATATTCAGTCTTATTTGAATTAACCAAAAGGTAAACACTAATATATAACATGTGGTACAGAGATAAATCTTGGAAGGTTCTTTTTTAGTAAGTAACAACTATTTTCAAATGTGGTTAATAGTTCTTTCGTTTATGCAGCTATCACAAATACTGAGCAGTTGCTGTCTGCTTGCCCCAGGCCAGAGACTGGGGTGTTGAAATTAATGAGGTACAGTCCTGCCACCCACTTGAGACACAGTCTAGCAGATGCTCAGTTGGAGAAGAGGGAGATGGTTAATTGTCAATCACATTTGCACTCCTGAGCTGACCAGCGTGGATGGGATGGTGCTAAGTGCATCTAACCCAGCTGGAGATGGTAAAAGCGTGCTCAGGAGAAGCTGGGCAGGACAAGTTCAAGGAAACTGGAGGAACAAGAATGGAGAAATAGTCTCCCTGGTATGTAAATGAGGTGAATAAAAGGGGCATGAAGGGCCTGGTCTGTCCAAAGAACAGACAGGGAAAGGTAGGGAGACAAAGGTAAGAAGTGGTGATCACTAGGAATTTCCACTGCCAGCGAGAAGGATGGACGTTACCTGGCAGGGAAGCAAAGCAAGGACAAGATCAGACTGGTATTTAGAAAGATGATTCTTTCATCACTGTGGCTAATTTCATTATGATATCATTTAACTATCAAAGTCAAGGATTTTTATCTTTTAAACAGAATAATCCTAGAAACTAAAAAATTATCTTTGTGGCAATTAACAATGAAAACTAGAACAGAAAATACTTGGTTATAGCCCTGGCTGGTGTGGCTCAGTGGATTGAGTGCTGGCCTGCAAACCAAAGGGTCTTGGGTTGGATTCTCAAATGCCTGGGCTGCAAGCCAGGTCTGCAGCCAGGTTCCCAGCTGGAGGCATGTGAAAGGCAACCATACATTGATGTTTCTCTCCCTCTCTTCCTCCCTCCCTTCCCTTCTCTCTAAAAATAATAAATAAAATCTTTTAAAAATAAATAATTGAAAATAAGGACTTGGTTATATTCTTCTTACATGCACAATTATTTTCTGTGGTAATGGAAGGTGTCCACTTGACAAGGAAAACTTAAGTGCATGCAGATAGGTATTGCTTGTCACATGTCTCCATGTCCCTCTTCTCTCATTATGTTTTTTCCCCCTCCCACATTCCATAAAATTATGTGTAATGGTGTTAGGAAGATTCTGATAACATGAAATAGAATTGTGCTGATTAGTTTGTCCCATGTAAAGAGGATAAGTTTTAAAATCTTTTGGTTTTTTAATTATATGAACTGACTGCAAAGACAGTGCTCTTCTGGGTAAACACTCGTGTCCCACTGAGGTTGAAATGAGAAATAATTATTTTAAAACTTTCACCTTTGTCAAAGGAAAATATTGGGCTGGCCAAAAAGTCTATATGTTTTTTTCCGTAAAATAAAAGATATATTTTTCACTTTCACCATTAACTTAACTGATTTAGATATTTTGAGTATGTTGGCTATCTCCTGCATAGTATGGGATCTATTGTTCTCAATTAATATCTCAATTTAATTGCTATCAACTTCAATTGGCCTACCTGACTGTGGGGCATTGTTCAGGAAGAAACCTCCAGCACGAAACTTCACAAACTACTTTTGACACCTTCAATCAGTCACACAGCACCTTCTCCATATGCTGCACAAATCTTTTTTCTATATTTCAGCTGCATTTTTACCTTTCTTGAAATAATAAAGCATAATACACCAAAAATGTTGCCTTTTCTTCCATCTTCAATATTAAAATGGCTGCACAAAAATTTGCCAATTTTGATGTTTTTTCCAATGCACACTGATGTGACAGCTGTCACAATACAATCTAACAAAATACTTTTGAGTGAAGTTAAAGACAATTAAGGGCTACTAGAGCCATCTTAAAAATAAAAACAAATAAACATTTTGGCCAACCCATTATGCCCTGTTTCATAAAAGACATCTAAGAACGATAGTCTTGAGGGTGTTTTTAATACTCAGTGTAATGCTGTGAAGTTTGAACTGCCTCGAATAGACATTTTGACAAGTCATGTAGGTATTATCAGCTAAGTTTTATTCACGTTTATCTTTCTCACAACTCACAGTGGTATTTTGCACGTAGTAGGTGATTAAATACACCTTGAATGAATTTTAAAAATGAGTATTGCTTAGGTCCTGGCCAGGTAGCTCAGCTGGTTAGAGCATTGCCCCAATACACCAAGGTTATGGGTTCTATCTCCAGCCTGGGAACATACAAGAATCAACCAATGATTATATCAATAAGTGGAACAACGAATTGATGCTTCTCTGGCTTTCTCTCTATCCCCCTCCTTCCTCTCTCAAAAATCAATAAAGAAAGAAATGAGAGAAAAGTTAGGTTGGAGCAAAACTCAGAGAGGTAAAATTTTAGTTGATAACCTAGTAGAATGGAGAGGTGTTGCCCAGGCAAGGATAATGCGAAGGGCAAAGGCATGTAAGACTGAAATTTAGTACTTGTGATTCGTGTGAAAAGGGAGATTTGAGTTAATAAATTGGGACCAGATGATAACTTATTAAGGACTTCGGACTTCCTTTAGCTAACAGTGAATTGAGAAATATAGAGAAAACCATGGGTTCTCAGTGTTAGCAGCTGTAGAATCTACCAGGGAATTCATTACGGGGGTATGAGGTAGAAAAAGAAGAAAGGGCAGAAGAAAGGGAAGGGAAGGGAGAGAGGGAGAGGAGTAAGAGGAGCAAAAGCAGGGATAGGGGAGCACTGAGAGGAGAAGGAAAGATAAAGAAGGAAAGACAGGTCACAGGCATTAAACAGTGGGAGGGTGACAATGAGATTCCCAGTCCCCAAACCCAGGTGGGCTGACACAGAAGCTACAAGTGAGGGGACTAGGGTCCTGCAGCACTAATGAGGGTGGGTAGCTAGGTCTGGGATCTTGGTGTGAATTCTCAGACCTAGTGGGAGAAATGTAGACTCTGTTTTTTTAACAATTTATTTTGAAACAAACAAAAAGTTCCAGTTTGAGGTAAAGTTCCTAGACTCCAGTACAAAGAGAATGCGCACTGGGAAGAGAACTCATTTTGCTAGCGCTTTCCTTGTTTTATATGTTTGATAATTCTCAGTAACTACATGCTTCCAAAATGAGATATTAAGTGTCAATATATATATATATTTAAGAATCTGGGGAAAAAAATAAAAGCTAATAAATAAACTAATCATTTTAAAGTTTTCTTTAGATGAAAGTTCAGAAGGGAAACCCAGAGCTCAACAGCCAACGTAAAGTTTTTTTAGGAACTACTCTTTCTAAGTCTTTCTTAACTTAATTTGAGTTGAGAAAAAGAAAGGCCTCTTATAGACTTCTTTTTTCATCTGAAAAGTTTACATGATATCCCAGGAAATAGAGAGAACCACAATCCCTAAAGAGATGCCTTGGGAATAATTAGTTCTAGATAGCTAATGTATGGTTGAGAAGACAGAGACTTCCAGAGGTTTTAAGCATCTTTCCAGGGATTACAGCATCCCCACGAGATGTTCAGGTAAGAGAAAAGCTACTCAATGACTTTTCCTTTAGTCATGATATCTCTACTAATTTATGCTCTCATGTATGATTTAAAACAAAACTTATAAATTTTCTTAGTCCAAGTAAACTACAGAATCATTCATCCTACTGCTTTATAATTGAAAATTGAAATATTAGAAAAAAATAAAATCTACACATTATTTAATAAGAATAATATTCAGTTTCACATAAAGAAATGTATAAAATATGTAAACACAATGGTTTCACATCAGCAAGTTTTGAAAATCTGGTGTTATGAGGCTGTGCTTTACTTCAAAATGAAACAGTCCTCAAAAGCAACATGGAGCCTATTTACTCTTTTTGTGTTTCCATTATCATTTCAGCGATTCTCACATATTGATAAAAAAAATGTTAAGTGCATAATTTTAAACCAAATCAGACTATCATTGCTAGCATAAAAGTCTGATTAAATCTATGCTGGCTGCCAGAAGGTTTTTAGGTAGCATCAAGGCTGGGTAGATTTTCATTCTCCTTATTCATAGGGACTGCCTGTGGCAGAAACAGGAACTTTTTTCACAAAAGGAAAAAGCATCCCACATTCAAAAGGCTGTGACAAGAATGCCTGCTTTATCTTTCTTTAAGAAGTGTACATTTTGGGACCCAAAAGACTATCGAAACATTATGAAAAGTCTTACAATGTTTTCAACATTAATACCCAAGATAAGGGTACCCAGAAGAAGAAAAGCAGTGCAGATGCCTTTGGAACATTCAGGGACCACACAAGCTGCATTCTGTAAGTTTGTCAATGTGTCACAGAAGGAAAAAGAATTTAAACATGTCAGATATTATAAAGACATAAATAATTTAAGAGTCAGTAATATAAAAAAAACACTTAATATCTATAGTTTAAAAAACTTTCAAGTGGAAGATGAGCAGATTTAATTTAAAGGCATTTTATATGAAATGCCTTTATAAAAAGATCATCACATGAGTATGTGTGTATGTGTATTCAAAGTTCACATATATGAAACAATACTGCTTTATAATTGAGTCTCTAAACTTTATACAAAATCAGTTTAACTATTGGCATCTATATTATGATTTTATAAAACTCCCTGTTATTTCAGTGTCCAATTGAATTATAGAATGGCCTTTGCTGGGTAGCTCAGTTGGTTAGAGCATCATTCTGAGATGACAATGTTGCAGGTTTGATCCCTGGTCAGGGCACATATATGAATCAACCAGTGAATGCATAAATAAATAAAAATCAAAACCCTCCCCTTCTCTCTCTAAAATCAATTAAGAATTAGAAAAAAAATCATAATAGGATGAATAGTTCTGTACTAGTTGGCTTGTACTAACAAAAAGAAAGGTATTTATTTTTTAAGTTAAGACAAAATCAGGTCAAATTTGTAAACAATAGCAGGCATTCAATAAAAGTTCATACTTTTAAGATAAAACATAATCATGTTATAAAATATTCCTTAAGATGAAATGAATTCTGCTGTGTATGAAATCCTCCATATACATAACAGTACACTTCCTTCAAATAAAAGGATGGATCATTTCTGTGTGCTGAAGTATTACTATTCAACATTCAGAGAGCTGGAGGAGTCTCTGCCCATTGGCTGATGAGAGAGATTTTTACACTGAGCTTGCCAAGATCTAGAAAGATAACTGGATTATGAAAAAAGCCCTCCTCTCCCTATCCTGATAAGACCTGAGGGCTTAAGTAGGAAGGATTGGGATGATCCTTGAGACAGAAGTCCATCATTCTCCCAGGCTGTGCCGACACCTGAGTAAACTGCCTTTCCTTTTGCACCAACACCTGTCCCATGAGCTTGGCTTTTGTGGTGACAGGCAGTCAAACCTCTGTTTTTGACTGGCAACAGTTTTGGAGAAACCAGATGTAATTGTGTGGGCCTTAGTAAGTCACAGAGGGCTAAGGCTCAGCTCCCAGCTGCCTATCACAGGCCAACCCCTAGAGTAAGACTGTGGAGATTTCCCAGTCTCAAGATAATTTCCCTGCACTCCTGCTCAAGGAGTTAGCTGGTGAAAGGAAATGGGTCTGGGAAGCAGACAAACTCCAAAACTGGATGGGTTAAACCAACGTGCTCACTAGGAATCCCCTCTATCCCTACTATTTGGGACTTTGTGTTCCACTGTGGTCCTGTTAGGACTAGCGGTGGTATCAGCTGGCAGGAAGTAAGACACTAAGATCTGCTGTGAGCACTTGTTTGGAATAATGCAACTGTAAACTCAAGTTTTATTTATATGTTTTTACTTTTTCTAAGGTCTTGACATGGTTATAGTTTTGGTTTTATATTTTCATGCTATCAGGTGTTGTTCTATTTCATCTCCCACAGGGAACCCACTGGGCTGAATTTTAGCAGATTGGTCCATGTGCAATTATTATCCAATGTCTAAGAAGGAATTGATTTCTATTGTAACACTGCTTGGCCTATGTGTATTTTAGGCTACGGGAAAAATAGCCCCTAAATGGTTCCCTAAATTACTATACCATCACACAACTGGAATTATTTTGCTGGTGGTCAGAAAGATGGAATGAAATCCCTTATGTCTAGGCATTTATGTCTTTACACATTAAGGAGGCAAGGAAAGGGAACCACTTAATTATGCAGAGAAGGGAAGTAGCTTCAAAACCCCTCCCTCACAGTAAGACAAAGGAAGAAAAACAAAATGAGGATAGGAATTTCTTTAATGTCCTGAATCCAGGGGATGAAGAATTAACAGCAGGAAGACTTCTCTCATTACCACTCCCACTGCTAGGTATCCCTGAAACAGGGCCAAGATGGGCAACAGCATTACCCCTTTATGGTGAAGGAATGGTCTCCCCCTAAAATTCCCAGATATTAGGCCAGGGAATATCCCTATCCAAAAGCTGGATAATTCCCTTTGAGGTAATATTCTACAAGAAGAGCAAACCAGGAAGGTCAATCTGCTAGCTACTATTGGGCCCATACTCGGTTTCCCAACTCACATGTGCTGAATTGGGAGAATTCCAATCTCTCATATAGGGAGGATCCTGAGAAAATGGCAGATCTTATCACCTCAATTTTGGCCTCTCAGCATCTGCACTGAGTAGATGTACAGCTCTCCTTAACATCCTGCCAACAGCAGATAAAAGGCGGCTAATTATAAATAAAGCTAATGAAGAGGCTCATTATCTCCATCAGGAGATTCCCAATGGGACTACCAACCCAGCCAGGGCAATTCCCTTGACAGAGAGAGCCTCACTGGGACCCAAATAGTGGGAACCTAGCCTTCCTAGAACATTACAGAAGGTGCACATTGGAAGGGCTTAAGAAAAAGATGCCTAAACAAAAAGAGCCTGAATATGATACAGGCCATTCAGTAGAAACAAAACGAAGATTCTTGTAAGTTTTAGAAAGGATTTATGAGGCCTATCAAAAACATATTGGGGCCTTGGCGGGTGGCACATTGGATAGACACTGGCCTGAGAACCCAAAGGTCGCTGGTTCAGTTCCTAGCCAGGGGCACATAACCAGGTTGCAAGCCAGGTCTCCAACCAGGTCTGTAGCTGGAGGCAGGTGAAAGGCAACCATTCATTGATGTCTCTCTTCCCCTCTGCCTCTCTCCCTACCCTTCTCTCTAAAAATAATAAATAAAATATTAAAAAATAAAAAAAAAAAAGCATACTGATGCTAACCCTGTGGAGGCACCAGAAAATGTCTGGATACTATACATGACTTTTATTGGGCAAAGTGCCCTGGATATCAGAAGGAAGTTTCAGTGTTTAGACAAGGTGTTGGGAACAAATCCCTCCAACCTAGGGGACATAGCCTTTAACATTTACCATGCCTGGGAAACCTGGAAATTAAAACAGACCAGTGTTTTTTAAGAAATAGTGTGGGGAAACCAGAAGGAGAGGGGAGACCTGAAAGGAAAAGGGCAAGACCCATTAGGTGCCATTCAATGTGTCTATTGCAAAGAGGAAGGCCATCAGAGAAAGGACTGCCTGGAACTTAAAAAGAAAAATGAAAAGGATAGAAACTCTCACTGATGTTAGAAAGGAATGCCATCTCCTGATCTATTACTATTTCCCCACAGTAGATCTGGGTACAATTGACAGTAGGGAACAAGCTAACTGATTTCCTTATAAATAGGAGGAACTACATACTCAGTACTAAATACAAAACTAACCAAGAAAAATTCAGCTGCAGTAACAGTTACTGGAGCGACCAGATGATTACAAAAACAGGTGTTCCTTCAACCTCTAAGGTGCCAGCATGGGGATCAAAAACTTATGAACAGCTTTCTCTACATGCCAGACTGCCCCACTCTATCACTGGGCTGAGATTTCCTTTGTAAATTGCCTGCAGAAATAAATGTTTCTCTGATAATCAGCAATTATGTGTAGAAGCCCCACTGAAACATGCTCTCCAATTCCAGGTACTCCTGACTTGCCCAAAAGGACCTGGAGGTGAACTCTTCTCACTCAAGATCAAGATTCATCAAGCCACTTGAGCCAATGGAACCCCAAGTAGAGTGGTTAATATTCAACTCATAAAAATTAACCTAAAAGAAGGGGCCAGATCCCATAGAAGAAATTCCCTCTAAGAGAAAGTTTTAGAGGGAATTCAACGAATATTATAAAAGTTTTTAAAATCAGGATTAATTCAGCCATGCCAGTCTCCCTGTAACATTCCCATTCTGCCAGTCAAAAGGCCTTACTCTGACAAATATCAATTTGTATAGGATCTTAGGGCCATCCATGACATTTTCCAGGACATTCTTCTTATGATTCCTACCCCTTATATTTAGGGACCATGGCACCTGTGGATAGCAAATGGTTTTCAGTTCTAGACTTGAAGGATGCCTTTTGTCTGCATTCCAATAGATGAACAGGCTCAACTGTTATTTGCCTTTGAATGGCAAGACCTAGAACTAAAGCCATGCTCCAATACTGTTGAACTGTGTTGTCACAAGGATTAAGAGTTTCCTGATTATATTTGGGGAAATAGCAGTAAAAGACTTAAAAGATATCCAATTGAAATCAGGACTTCTTTTATAATACCTAGACAGCTTACTGATAACTAGCAATACTTACAAGGACTGTTTGCTCAACACTATCACAACCCTGAATCCTCTGGCAAAAACAGGATATAAAGTATCACCTTACAAGGCAAACAGGAGGTGGCATGCCAGTGATTCCAACTGAAACAAGGTACTAGGAGCTTGAGGGCTGATTGAAAACAAGCCATTGCTACAATAAAAATTTCTGAGAACCAAGGCAGGTTCATGGATTCTTAGGGATTATAGGGTTCTGCCAAATTTGGAAATTTAGAACAAAACCATTGTATAATTCTTTGAAAGGATTAGACTCTGAATCTTCTGAATAGACAAGAGACTGTCAGGTGGCATTTGATACCTTGAAGGAAAAACTTGTTTTGGTTCCTCCATTAGGATTGCCCAATTTACAGAAACCTTTCAAATTATATTTTCATGAAAGGCAAGGAATCGGACTACCCCAGACTCGGAGTAATATCCCTCAACCCATAACCTATCTCTCAAAGAAACTGAATCACAGAACAAAGGGATGGCCACCATGCCTCCTGGCAGTAGCAACTACCTATGACATCTTAGAGAAAACAGAGAAATTCACTCTGGGGCCAGATATACCATACCAGGTCCAAACGCTATTACAACCAAAAGGAGGGTATTAGCTGATGGCAGCACACAAGGGAAAATGTTACACCATTCTATTAGACAACCCAAATATTACTTTACAGATTACCACTACCTTAAACTCAGCTACCGTACTCCTGGACACAGAGGGGAGTTCAGATTTCCAGTATAATTGCTTGGAAATCACCGGCCTAGTTTATTCCAGCAGACCTGATCTATTGGACCAGCTGCTGACAGAACCTGACTGGGAATTCTATACGGGTGGGAGAGTCAGGGAGATGGTCAACGAGGAGCTGAGTAATAGAAGCCCAGGCCCGTGCTGTAGGAACCTCAGCACGAGAAGCTGAACAACAGCCTTCACCAGAGCCTTAGAATTGTCCCAGGGAAAAAGTGTTATCATCTACAGTGACTCCAAATATATCTTCATGGTAGCTCATGTCCAAGGGGTACTATGGAAAAAAAGAGGGTGTTTGACATCAGGGAATAAGGACATCAAACATGCAAAAAAATTTTTTATAATTGCTAGCTAGAAGCAGTGAATCTACTGAACCAGATTCCCATAATGCCCAGGACACCAAAAGAACAATCTCTAAATAAGCTAGTGAAATCAAAATGCCGCTAAAGCAGAAAGACAAGCCTCCCAAGGGCCATCACCACTTGGGGCTTTGATTTCCCACCTGGACTTTTTAGAATTTAAATATCATTACACAGAATGAGATGCAAAATGAGCCCATGAATAGGGGGGTTTTCTAATATTGACTCTAATTTTATATGTAAGATCAACACTCATGGAATGATCTAGTATATCCCATCTTCAAACACCTACATGAAGAAGCCCATTATGGAAAGGGTATTTCAATGGACCTCATTAGACAACATTTGAAGGGCCCCCATTTACAAAGGACCATTCAGAAGACTACCCATGCTTGTCAGATATGCAGCCAAAATAATCCTAAGACTGCACATGCAGGGAGTACAATATAAAGGGTTATGCCCATTTGAAAACTGGCAAGTTGACTTTGCACAGGTGTTTAAAACCAGAAGAAACTTTAAATTTTTGTTTGTTTTTGTGGACACTTTTTTTTTTTTATGGGTAGAGGAATACCCAACTAGAACTGAGAAGGCAACTTCTACTCAGAGAAATAATCTTTAGGTTTGGACTTCCCCGCAGTATTTAAAGTGACAATGGACTGTTATTCACCTCTGGGCTCCCAGAAGATAGTACAACCAGTACAGATTCAATGGAAACTACATGCATCTTGGAGACCTGTATCTACAGGAAAGACTGAGAAAATGAAACACACAATAAAGAAGAACCTGGTGAAATGCCAGGAAACACATTTGAAATGAAGACAGGTACTCCCTATTGCCTTGCTCCAAATTAGGGTAAAAACCCAAAGTGGGCTTAATCCTACAGAGGTCACGGTCACAAAAATTACAGCATAGGCTGCATGTATCTGAGAGAGATATTTACTATAAGTATGTGCTGAAATGGGAGAAAAAATTAAAACAATGCAAATTTGCATTTATTATGTTTAATAAAAACACATGATTTCATTTGTTTTAAGTTACAGACTAGAAGTTATAAAATAAATATAAAAACATAATAAAATTTTTTCTCTTCAATAACAAAAACACGAATATTGCTAACGAATACAACCAAAAATTGCCTTTAACAATAATTAATCAGAACCTTCAAAATTAGCTTTGCAAATCATTTGTGACAGTCTAAACAATATTGCTATGCTCAAAGCATAAATACTTTCACAACCCTTGCAAAATATTTTGAAAAGCAACTCAAGTAGCATTGGCTAAAGTTCTTTAATATCTCTTGGATTATCAAATTGATATATTTTTCCAGCCAAGTTTACGGGGGGGAAAAAAAAAAAGCAACTACACCAACACTGACTTCAGAGTTCACAGTATTTCTCAGGTACAATTTACTATCAAATATCACACACCCTTAGGAAACATGTATAACCAAAATGATGGTTTAAGCATTATATCTTAACATTAGTCATGTGCAAATGCTCAGCTAGTCATGGCCTTGAGTCTATGCACCTGATATGTGTAACGGTATTTAAGCAAAATGTTAACTTGGATCTCTCAGATCAGCGGCGACCTCCACAGGATTAAATTAAGTCATTTTGAATAGTTTAAGGGACACCCTTCCTAGTTTCTGTTATAGGCACTCCCTTTAGATTTAGAACATGAATCAAAAAAATCAAACAATATGTATAACATATAGGGCAAACACTAAAATTTTGCACAAGTTTGCTCATTTTAGGTCCATCTACCCATCTGATGAACCCTTACAATGGTTACAGGAGACTGAGTCTAACTAAAGACCTGGCAGATTCAAGGTCATGAACAGCACTTAGCTGAGTAATGAACAGGTCCCTCTGATGTCCTGCTCACAGCACATTCCTCCCTAAAGCTTATAGAATCAAGCCTTGGATCCATCACACTAGATAGAGTGGTCATCACCTGAGGAGGACTTAGATCTTTCTGCTGTTGTGGATACTGTAAGGGAAGGCAGGACCTACACTCCTGAGATTTAAATCCCTATTTTGGAAAGGGACAGTGCCCCCCAAAGCCAAGTGACAATGTTTCTTTGTATTTTATTGTGTATTTATCAGACCATGACATCCTCAGGAAACTCATTCTTCTGTTGGGTGTGCCACCACTCAGAGTTTTAGATCATGGGGATCCTTTAGTCTCTCCAGTTTCTAATTTCACTACAATTGGCCCTGAACTTCTCGGTGTATCCTTGACTAAATTCTTGATTGGTTGTCTGCAAAATAGGTCTCACTTTGGAAGTCCATCTGCAACACCATCTCTTGAAACATGAAGCAGTCTGCCAACTTTGATGGTTTAGCCGTGCCACCCTCAAGACACCGAATATGCTGCCTTCTGCAGATGGCAGCCCTCCCTTGTAAAGGTTTCCCTCCATTCCTGACACACCTTCCTTCCTTTGTTAGAAAGTAAAAATTTCTGGACCCAGGGATAGGTCAGACTATGTCCTTTGCCAGCAGGAACTAAAGAAGAATGAGACCTTTGTCCATTTACCCTTATAAGATTCCAAGAGTCCAGAGTTTTGAAAAGGGAATATTATCATAGAACAGAGGGCCAGGGGAGTCTCCTCTCATGGTCCAAGGTGGCAGCAGGGGAATGCTCCTACACAGAGTGGGATGAAAGCTACAGATATAAATGCATATGGCCTGAGCTGCTGAAAGCTAGAATGATACCAGGATTAGGGAAAAAGCCATCCCCTCCCTATCCCTGTAAGGCCTCAGGGCTTAAGCAGGAAGATTGAGATGGTCTTTGAGACAGGTGTCCACCATTCTCCCAGGTTGTAGGGTGCCTGAATAAATTTCTTTTCTTTGCAACAGCACCCGACTCTTGCGTTTGGCTTCTGTGGCAATAGGCAGTCAAACCACCATTTTTGTTGGGTTACAGAAATACTTTTAGATCACTTAAGAAATTTTTTTGCCAATATATGTATTACCTGGAATAAAAAAGCAATTCATTTAATTAAAAAAATTCACCAGCCCTGGCTGGTGGCTCAGTGGATAAGGTGCTGGCCTGCAAACCCAAAGGCTGCTGGTTCCATTCCTCAGCCAGGGCACATAACTAGGTTGTAAGTCAGGTCTCCAGCCAGGTCTGTAGCTGGAGGCAGGTGAAAAAGGCAACTATACATTGATGTCTCTCTCCTTCTCTGCCTCTCTCTCTTCCCCTCTCTCTAATAATAAATAAATCTTAAAAAAATAAATAACAAAAAAATAGAAATAAAAATTTCATCAATTCACCTTAGTTAGGTATGAGGCAAGTTTAGAGTATGAGTCACCATATAAATAACAATTTTAACCCAAGTTATTTTATGCAAACATGGATAAAATAAGCAATACTTTTCTAAAATAATATTATATAACTCCTTTATATTTGTGAGAAAAAAGTTGTGGTAGTAAAATTCAGTGCCTTTCTTTTTTATATTAAATTCTAAATGAAGTCAACTTGTGGTCCCAATGTTACTGATCACACATGAAAAGGTATCTGACATAGCAGCTCTAAACATGGACTTGAAAGGGAACATTCTTTCCACTCAGTGAATAAGGCCATTTCTTGGAAAACTAAAGAGAACATAGTCTGAATTTTTGTTTGTTTTTCTCCTTTGTGATGGCCCACATGCTTTCAAACATCACTTATTTTAAAAAAGCAGTAAGGTTGTTCAAGTGAGATTTAATGTTTGTATTTTTCTTTTCCTACCCTTTTTTTTGCTCATGCTAACTGTAACAAATAGATACGTTTTTATTTCATTAAAGTTGTTTCTTGTCTTTTCACAACAGGATGCTGTTTCAATGGAGAGGTGGTGATAAAGTTTTGGAAATCCATGGAAACTGCCAGAGGAAAGCAGGTCTGTGTGGGGTTATTAGAGTTAAACATTTCATCAAAATTTTCTCCCTTCTTCTAACACAGTATCTAGAAAGTCAGTCACTAGTAAATTAGCAGTGACTATACATAAAAATAGTAGCATAAATACAGATATATTTATTTATGCTGATGTCTACAAACTCATATGTATTTCTTTCTTTCGTATATGTATGTACACACACACACACACACACACACACACACACAACTCGATGCTACAGATAGATTGCAATCTAGAACATGACTTCCTGTTCCAATACAAATGGGTCTGCATTTTCTTTTAACTTGGCAAGGTTAAAAAACAGACTCGTCATAAGTGTGTAATGTCTTGAACCAAAATAGACTTCCTTAATGATTTGTTTTCTCCAATTTCACCACAAAATGTAATGCAGCCAACAAAAGAACTATTCTTCCCCCACGTATAATAACATGTTATTCAACAATCATGCAAGAAAGCCTATACATAAGACTGCCAAGGATCTGAAGTTGAGTTTCTAACTGAAATGTTTGGGAAGAAATCTTTTTTTTTAAGTTTCACTCCAAGGCTTTGAGTGAAGTGATATAAATATCTAGGGATATACAGTTTTGCTTTACCACTGTAACATGCTTACAGAAGTAGTTATGGTTTACTTTATAACATAGGTCACTGAAAACATTAACAGTAAAAACATATAAAAATACAAACAAGTTCTCAGTAGGCCATTTACTTTGTAGCAGAACAAACAATTTAATTGCTTCTGTCCCTGTGAGGGCAAACAGCTCTTTGATGGAACTAGGTCAGGAGAACCGCCTTGGCTTTTTGGGGAGCTTACAACCTGATGCCATTCACCCTGACTCTCTTAAGACATCAAAGGAGCTGCATCTTGAAAAGGAGGTAAAAGCCTGGTTAGTAGGAAAAAAGGCAACCTATGCCCTAAATCCTAAAGGAGGTTATAATACAATGATTTCCCTTCCTTCCTTCCTCTTTTGCTCTCTCTCCCGCTTCCTTTCCTCCCTCTCTTGAACTGCAAAGGAAAGAAAAATTATATTGCTGTAAAAGCTAACAAAAGGGGAAAAATGAATCCACTATTTAGTTCTCTAAAATATAGAGTTGGTCTTAAAATATCCATCATAATCATTAATCCATCAGAAAACTATAGCATGACAGATTAGAGAACATATATTGTTTGAATGCATAGGACTACATTAATACATGCTTTTGGTATATAAATATTATACTAATGGATAGCAATATTACCAAAAATGAATATATCTCCTGGATCTCCTATATTTCTGGGAAACATAACTGGGAAAATTAAAAGTGTATTATCCAAGAAAAAGCATAGCTAATGAATGTTAAAAGTAAGAATATGGACAGATTGTTGTTATGATTGAAAGTCAGGTTTCTGTGGTGGTGTTGGACACTAGTACAAGCACACACACACATGTATATATACACATACATACATACATACATACATTTACATCATGTATGTAACTCATATATACCCAGCACACATATACATGTACACTAGATAATCAAAATAAATGAATTTTGCAGTTAGGTGGGGAGCTTGGGTCTACATGGCTAAAAGCAAGTCACTTCACCCTTCTTTGCCACAGCCTAGGGAGAAGAATACCACTCATTTTACCGGGCTTCTGAGAGAGAGAAAAAGTCAATGCAGGTAAGGCTGCACTCAGCAGATACTTATTCTAATAAATCCAAAGTAGATCTCTTTAAAGGATTTCATTATTTCTTGTGAAAAGTTCTGGCTGTAATTTATCATATCACAAAGATTTCATGGAAGAGTTCTCTTTCTTGAAAGATACTTTTTTATACAATTTTAAAAATCTTTACTATGGGCTAAGTTTCTCATAAAGATAAGATTATGACAGGTAGAATCTTTCAGGATAATGTTAATCTAATTGTTTCCCTGTGATAATGAAACATTAAAGAAAATAAAATAGTATGCTACAAATAAGAAATCTTCATGCTAAGCAGAAACCATTGCTGCAGTTTTGAGTATTTGTTTTAGCAATATGCACTACAATACTACATAGGTTACACATAAGTTCTGTCTGGTACTAATATAAGTTAGAAGCTCTTTGATAATGTTACAATTATTTAATGAAATTGCATATTTCATAATCTGTTGTTATAATGTATAAGCAACATATCTTTCACTTAGCATTAATGAAATGAAATTTATAGCTTGCAAACAAATTTAGTAAGAATTATAAATGGTGAAAAAGAACTTAGGGTAATTATCTGCTATTCATTTGACACTAAAAGAAGACACATAAACTCTATTATAAAAAATATAAAATGTGGAAAAAGAATCCTTTGGTTATAACAACATTTACATAAAAAGTTTCATATCATAATCAAATTTCATAATCAAAATGCAATGAGAATTTTCCCCCTTTGGAAGTTAGGCAAATATTCCAGCAAAAGAGCCTAAATTCCCTTCACAAAGTTCAAATGTAGCTATTGGTTATTAACTTGCAAATATAAGAAATAATATTTTGGTATAGATATCTGATCAATAATTAGTTAGCATGTTTTTTTGCATTTAATATATTTTATATGCAATTATTCTTTTTTAAAAAACTTTTCTTCAAAGCCCCCCCCCACCACCACCTTTTAAAAGATTTTATTTATTATTTCCAGAGAGAGGGGAAGGGAGAAAGGCAGAGAGGGAGGGAAACATCAATGTTTGGTTGCCTTTCACCTGCCTCTAGCTATGAACCTGGCTTGCAACCTGATTATGTGCCCTGGCTGGTGATCGAACCAGCGACCTTTGGGTTCGCAGGCTGGCGCCTATCTACTGAGCCACCAGCCAGGGCTGCAATTATTCTTATAGCAGTCTAACATGTATTTTCTGAATATAACTCCATGCAGATTTATTACAGCCTCCTAGAATTCTATTTAACGTAACAATTCACTTAGAGGAGTAAGTGATGTTCATGATTATTTTAAAGAGAGAATGGTTTAAAAATGGGGATGAGTTACTTATGCATTGAAGAATTAAGTTCATTTTATTTCTAAATTTCTGATAAGCCCTATAATTTACGTAATGCTCTGTAACATAAAGTCTGCAGCTTTATAAAAGTCTTGCATTCTTCTAAATTCACATTTTACAGATTCAAATTATCCACTAGGTTTTCTCTGTCTATAGGCCTTAAGAACACTCAATGGCTGGTCACTAGATTGTTCTACAAATGAGGTTAAGGGACTCAGCTTCGAACCTGGCCCTGGGCTTCTAGCTCAGAATCCAGTCCACCCTCAGCTTACTTGACTTCAGTGAAGTCACAGAGCCAATATAGTATTTTAAACAGGAATTTACAAAGACAATTATGGCAAGTACTAAAAGAATGTAACCTCATTGTGTCATACATGCATAAACTCTGTATATGCACACATATATTACAGCCAATTATAGCTCTCCCAAAGTGAAAGGATGTATTGAAGAAGCAATTATTACAGCAAAGAAGACAGGAAATGCTTTTTCATTTGTCACAGAAACACAGATACTTGTTTCTTATCTCCTGGTAAAAACAGAACAGTTTCTAGCATTTCAGAGGTTTCAAGAAATGCCTATGCCAAATGCTTCTAAGCTGAAGCAACTCCCCTGGTTCCTTCCTAGCTGGGAGGCTCCATTAGCCTGAGCTGATTCGTGGCCAGAGCCACTGATGGTGGACAGTGGGCAGCTGGGTGCAGGTGGGCAGGCGCCTCAGGGAACCACCTGGCAAAGCCAGGACTGCAGGGAGAAGGAGGAGGAGACGGACATTTCTTTGGTAATAAAAATGCAATTTATATAAAGTATAAGAGACTTGGTGAGAAAGTAAAAGAGGCAATTGTTCGCATTCCAAATATTTTAATATATAAACTGTGTAACCATCCCTCATGAATAGCACAGCTGCTAACAATTTTTCTCTTTTTCCTCAGGATAAAAATCATGGTGAAGCCAAGAGATGTTTCTGTAGTGAATGATATTTTGAAACTCTGGTCAAAACATAACTGTAACATAATAAATTTTAAGAAGTCAGGAAAGCTTGTAGTCTGAAATTTGAAAGAAGACCCAGTCTTTACCCCTATTAGAAAGGAGCACAGTTTAGCTTTCACTACAGTGGCAGGCTCAGTCTTCAGAGGGGAAAAAAGGGCCAATTCTGCGTGCACATCTGTTTCCAGTGTGGTGCTGGTATGTAAACTATTGTCTATTGGAAGTGTGCTGTGGTAAGGTTTGCCAGGGTTAAAGGCTGGGTCAATTTGATCAAGAAGCTAAAATTAGCTTCTGTGTGTTTTCCTGAAAAGGAAAAAAAAATACTGTAAAGCTCTTTGTTTTCCTTTAAGTACTGTTCTCAGATTTCAGTTTCTGGTGTGTAAACCACCAGGAAATACTTCTATGTCAAGTGATTTCTTGTTCATTGCATTCTGCATAATGAAATGATGCAACACATTACCTGAGCTAAAGGGGGCAAAGAAAAAGCAAGCATGTGACCCAATTCACATTTTCCCATTTATTAATATTGCAAAATTATTTAAAGTGAATGCATTTGGAAATTCAAAACTGTAGCTATATTTTAAAGTATGTGATGTTTTGGCAAAGTCCAAACATATTAAGAAACCCATCATTCTAAGAAGTATTGGGGTAAGTTTTAGGTCATATATTCCTGGTTTCATGACAGTGCTCTGATTATTTCATAGAAAGAGAATTCCTTAAGACTAAAATTAGGGAAAAAATCATATAAAAACTCCAAACCAGTAACTTGACAAACTCAAAGAGGAAAAAGGCATCATAGAAACAAAATATGCAGTGATGTGCCAATTCAAGAAGAATATCAATTAGCTTACAGATAAGTAATTTTGCTTAATAGTTCAGGTAGATGGGAGAGAAGGAAAAAAAGGGACAGAATTATCTGTTATGTTTAAGACTTTGTGGTGAATGCACAAATAAACCAAAAGCAGAGCATGTTAGAGATTTACTTAGATCCTCAGAAATTTGTTTTTTATTAAGTTAAATTACAGTGATCTATTGTTTTCTCAGTAAGTTGACTCATTAACACTTTAACTACTTAATTAATATTAATTTTTAAACTTATGTATAATGTAATAAAGTATACTTAAAATTATCTATAATGCAACAAGTATTTTTATTTTTGTGTTATATAATAGTTAAATATTTCCCTGATAAAGAAAAGTCTGAAAGAAAAAGTAAACAAGTTTTCCCCCAAATACAAACTGTGGTAGAAAAATATTTCAACCTAGTTATTCCAATGTGAAATATTATATATTTGGGTAATTTATACCATAGGATTTCCATTTTTCTAAGTATTCTCTCAATTTCAGTGACTTTTGTACTTTTAGAATTTAAAGTTAATTAAGAAGGTTTGGTATGCATCCTAGAAGTATGTAAAAACATTTGGCAAAACGTTATTTCTATAGAAAGTTTAAGTATTTGTAAAATATATATAAAAGTTACCTGATTTTTCTATTTAAATACCCTCTAGAAAGTAACATAGAATGGTACGTACCTATTAAATGTTTGATTCTTTTTCTATAGGGTCAGATATTACCAGGAAAAAACATGCCCATTATATATTTTGACATTAAATTAATAAAATTCTGTATTATTGTTATGGGAACAGACTCAAGCGGAACACCAAGACGAGTGAAAAAGCAGGCACTTTATTATGCGCGCGGACCCAGAGGAGTCAGTCTCCAAATTCTGGGTTTTGAGCACGGGTCTCCTCTTATATACTTTTGGGGAGTGGGCAGAGGCGGGGACAATGGGGAGCAAAGAAAAGGGAGCAGGCGCGGGAAATACAGAAGCAAGGGGGCGGAGGCAGCACAAACAGCACAAACAGGGAACAAAGAAGAGGGACCTGGCGTGGGAAAAACAGAGCCTGCTCTAAGTGAACTCCCTTATCTATGGCTAAACCTCCTACACCCTGCTGAATTTTCTGTTACATTATCTCTAATTTCTCAGCACCTACTCTTCAGTTTAAACTTGGCTCTCTTCTCATGCAGCTCTTTTACACAATGGGAATAGCAATATCAAGATGTGTATTCATCAAGTCTGAAGTTATTCAGATACTGTTTTCCTAATTGCATCACCTTAAAACATCTGATTGGAAGAGTTTTCCAGGGTTTCTAAGAATTGTACTCACCAGGTACTTCTGCCTCTCTCTCCTACCCACTCCCTTCTCCTCCACTTCTAGACATCTGAATTTAGGCATTTCTTAATGCCTCATCTTCCTTCCTCTTCCTTTCTATACTGCTTTGCAGTATATTCATCTACTAATATGGCTTCAAATATCTAAGTTTCTGGTGTAAGGATCTTTAACCTAGGCACAGAAGGTCCATGGATAGATTTCAGGGATCCACTAAACTCCTGAAATTAAGTTAAATGTATAAATAAATATGTACATTTTTCATTGAAAATTACCCATGAATGACTCAAAAACCAAGACAATACAAAAACTAACCCCCCCTTTTCTAACCATTTCTAATAGCACAGTTTCACCAATAATTCAAATGCTAGTCCATCTCATTATTTGCCATAACCTGAGAAAGTTGATTAGTTGAGAATATTCCTGATAAAGTTTAAATTGTACAGTTTCCTTCAAAATATGACTCTGTGATACATGTTCATTGGAGATAAGAAAACCTAACAATTTTGCAAAGCATACATATCCTTAAATTTAAAAAAATGTACTAGACCAAATGTATTCCAAAACTTCAGATTTTCAGAATAGCAGACAAATAAATTAAAAGTTGGCTTAAATGAGCTATATTGAATAAATAAAGCCTATCTAATTTGAACAACTAGTTTGAATATCTGTAGAAGGATCATGGAATATTTCTAAGTAGAGAGCCTATGAGATCTATATTTATATATAAATATAAAATATATATTAGCAAATTGTTTTTGTGCAAACAGAGGCTACTAAAATTATGTGAACAACTTTAAAGTTTGTTATAGGTAGGAATCATATTCACTTTGCCTAAACTGTATAGTAAGCAAATTCTTTCTAAGATATTGCAAAAAGTATAGTTATGGAGCTTCAAATTAATGAGGCAAGTTAAAATAGTGTGACGTTAATTACATATACGGGATTATTTTTCAATTTTGAGGTCTTATCAGGAATGAGCTAAGCCTGTATAAACTTCACACTGTTATCTGAAATCACTTCACATTAGAAACCTATCATGTATAAAATGAAGAATTTACAGAGCTATTATTTACTATAATTTAATAAATATCTATTGAATATACACTAACTTCAAGAAACCATATCATATGTTTGGGGAAAAGTCCTAAGGCAGAATCTTTGACTTTAACAATCTCAAAAATTAGTTTTATTAAAAGATAATGATTAGTTGTCATTGTTTTAACTCCCACCAGTGAAAACAACTTTCAGGGGATTTAAAGGAAGTGGGCTTGGTATTTTTTGTTTTTGTTTTGTTTTTGATATTCAAAAGCAACTGCATGTATAGAGAATGTAGAAAGCCACCATGATTCTCCAAGGAAAATGCAAGCTCAGAAAAAAAATCTATGAAGACCTTAATCTTTCACCCTAGGATGATCCCTGGTACCACCACATTCTACAATAAACAAACAAAACCCCAGCAAACCCTGGGAAGGAAAAGAGTTTAGTTTCCAGAATTAACATAAGATTCAAATGTCCAGTTTTCAACAGCAACCAAAAATCACAAGGAATACAAAACAGTAACAATAAAATACCAGAAAATTATGGCCCACTAAAAGGACGAAAAAACACACTGACAAAATATACCTGAGGAAGCCTAGATTTCAGACTGATTAAACTAAACTGTGTACAAGAAGCTCATAGGCCTGAAGAAAGTCAAGTATAAACAACAACAACAAACAAACAAAAGACATAGGACCAAAATGAGAATATTACTAAAGATATAGAGCCTTGCCTGGGTGGCTCAGTTGGTTGGAGTGCTGTCCCCTACACTGAAAGACTACAGGGTCATTTCCTGGTCAGAGTGCATACCTAGATTGTGGGTTTGATCCCTAGTTGGGGAACATAAGGAAGGCAACTGATTAATGCCCCCTCCCCTTTGCTCTCTAAAAATAACCAACACATGTATCCTCAGGTAAGGATTCAAAAAGAGAGAGAAACAGAAATTATAAAAAGGGACAAGAGAAATTCTGTAGCTGAAAAGGAAATAATTAACATTAAAAAATTCAAGAGGACCAAGGGGAGTAAAAAGGGGATGGATGTAATACAACAACAATAAAATCAAATAAAAAATTCAACAGAAGTATTTGGCTGTACTAAAGGAAGATGGCCATGGAAGATCGCGGAGCAGTTGGAGGATTCAGTACAGAACTCAGACAGGTGAAAGTTGCAGGGAGAGGTTGTGGAAAGCCAATGGATTTTTGGAGTGACCGCTTGAGAGGTTGCAGAGCTCCGACAGTTGCTCCAATTTAAGAAGAGAGGCCAAATTGTATGTGGCCCTACTCTGGATTGCAGAAGCTTGGGAGCCCCCGCTTCTGAATGGGGTTGCAGGAGAGGCCAGGCCCAGCCCAGCCCAGCCCAGCCCAGCCCAGCTTGGCCCAGCCTAGGATAATTGCAACTCTTTCTGGAAGGATGTGCAAGGTTGCATTAGCACTCATTTGCTCTGGACCCAGGCTGGAGGAGGAAAGCTGGTGGAGTTCGGGACAGGTCCCCAGAGTCAGTTCATTACCCCCAGGCTACAGGGGCCATTAGTCATTCGAACCCCTTCCCCGTAATGACATCAGCCTGACTGGAAGTCATAGCCCTAACCCAAGGGGCTAGAGCCTCACTGCACATTACAGAGAGACTTGACCAAGAAAAGAGGCAGACACAGGAAATGGATCTCTGCTAATCTCAAGCACCTGAATTACATGGAGATCTTTTACATGAATTATTAGTCCCCAACATACCCATATCCTTTTAATAACCATTCTTGTCCTTACAATTAGTGCATTTTAAGTAAATAGTGTTTATATTACAGTGTATCTCAAATTCCATATTTCACTCCTCCCTTCTCTCAATATATTTAACCATCCAATTTCCTTCTTACTATTCTTTTAAAGTCTACTTTCTCTCCTGCTATGACTCATTCCCATTCCTCACGCTTAAGTATTTCTCCCCTCTCCAGCTTCTTAAAACCAGTTTTGTTATTAGTTCCCACACATTCTTTTTTCTGTTCATAAAATATACCTGTGCTTGCTCCACCTTGACCAACCAGTGCTCATTGAGAGTGAGTAAGGAGGTAGGTACAACAACTTTACAAACTCATTTATAAACCTTCACTACTCTGGTAATTCAAATCTTAAGGTTTATCTCTTGATACTGTTTCAATTATACCTTCTATTTAGCCTTTTCCTTTATTCACTTCAAATTTGAGTCTTTCCTTGTTCTAGACTGGACCTAATGCCTCACTCTTGGTAATCCTCCACCCCATACCACCTCAAAAGCACTTCCCTTTCCTCCAGACATCTCTTAATCTCTCTTTTTTATCTTGTGCTCCCATTCCACCTATAGTAATTATAGCTCATACATTGTCGATATTGCTGTGGTAAAACTTATTCACTAACCAGATTCCTTTTTTTTCTTTTTTCTTTTTTTAAGATTTTATTAATTATTTTCAGAGAGAGGGGCAGGGCAGGGAGAGAAGCATCAATGTCTGGTTGCCTTTCACCAGCCTCCAGCTAGGGACCTGGCTGGAGACCTGGCTTGCAACCTGGTTATGTGCCCTGACTGGGGAATCAAACCAGTGACCTTTGGGTTTGCAGACTGGTGTCAACCCACTGAGCTATCAGCCAGGGCCCTATTTTATTTATTCTTTTATTTTTCATTATTTTTTCTAATTAAATTTCCTTACTGTAGTTTTTTTTTTATGTATGTATGTTTCTTCTCTCACACAGTATGTATATGTAAATATAAGTGTACATATGCACATGTAAATATACATACATATGTGTGTGTATAAACTTCTGCTAAGGTTTAATATTGTACATTCATATCTTCTTGCTGCATTCTGATTCCCACCGCTTGCCCTCATTTCTATATGAGGAACATTTCGTTTTCTTTCTCTCATTCCCCTGCCACTTCTTGCTATTATCTTTGCTACTCCTTCGCACCTTTCAAAAATTATTTATAATTCAGTCAACTCAGTTGTTTTTCCTCTCTTATAATTGCCATAACTACCTACATTCTATTAAGACTGGGTCATTTGCAGCTGAGAGTGTGATTAAGGATACAGGTGATCTTTGAGGGTATGGGTATTTAGCTAGGTTTATATGGAGTTGAAAGTGTGATTGAGAGTGTACGATATCTTTGAAGGTGTGGTTATTTTGCCTGCACTGGTGGTTCTGTTTTAGTAACAGCTTAATAAAAATGAGCTGTTACTCATTTTGAGTAACAAAATGTCAATATGAAATGTGGAGTAAAGAATGACTCGCAATCAGCAGGACAGAAAGAAGGAACAAGCAATGACAAACAGTTCAGCCAAATTCAAAATTCAACCAGAAAACCAAAATAAATGGCATAAAGGATATCCCAAGAGAAGCAAGGTCAGGCAATCTAGGAGACTGCACCACTGAATCCCACAGGACTCCAATAGTAGATGTCCATCCAATGAAGACAAGGAGTGAAAGCAGATTAAGAAAGTAAAAACAAACGAGAGTGACAGTTAAAATGGGGAGAAAAACAAACAATATCTATCATACCCCTCCCCACAAAAAAGGAGGAATCTCCTTTAGAAAGACTACTAAAAGAAAGAGGTAAGCAAACTATCAAACATAGAAATCAAAATATTGGTAAAAAGCAAGCTTAATGAACCCAGAAAGCTCAAGGAAAACTATGAAGAACTCCAGGGAAGCTATAAGGAACTTACTGAGAACTACACCAGCATTAAAAAGGGCACATAACTGGTTCAATTCCCAGCCAGGCCACATAACCATGTTGCAAGCCAGGTCTCCAGCCAGGTCTGTAGCTGGAGGCAGGTGAAAGGCAACCGTACATTGATGTTTCTCTCCCTGTCTGCCTTCCTTCCTTCCCCTCTCTCTGAAAATAATATATAAAATGTTAAAAAAATAGAAAGGACACAGAAAATACCAATAAGAGCCAGGAGGAAATAAAGAATACAATTCCTGAATTGAAGAATGCAATAGAAGGAATCAAAAACAGACTAGAAGAAGCAGAGGATCAGATCAGCAAAATGGAGGACAACATAGAAAAAAATTCCCAGATAATGCAACAAAATGAAAAACAGACTGAAAAAGAATGAAGAGGTCTTAAGAAAGCTGCAGGACAACATGAAATGTAATAATATCTGTATCAGGGATACCAGAAAAAGAGGAGAGCAAGAGACAGAAAACCTGTTTGAAAAACAATGACACAAAACTTCCTGATCTTAGTGAGAGAAAAAGTGATGCAAATCCAGAAAGCACAGAGGGTTCCAATGAAGATAAACCTAAACAGGTCCACTCCAAGACACATCATAATTAAAATGGCAAATTTCAAAGACAAGGAGAGAATCCTAAAAGCAGCAAGACAGAAACAGCTAGTAATATATAAGGGGGCTCCAATAAGGTTATTAAACAATTTCTCAACAGAAACACAACAGGTCAGAAGGGAATGGCAAAAAATATTCCAAGTAATGAAAAACAAAGGCCTGCAAAAAGTTTCTGGAAACATGTAAAAAAAAAAGACTACTTTACCCAGCAAGGCTCTCATTTAAAATGGAAGGTGAAATAAGTAATCTCCCAGACAAAAGCAACCTAAAAGAATACATGTCCACAAAACTACAAGAGATTCTAAAGGCCCTGCTTTAAAAAGATGAAGAAACAGAGAGACAGAGAAACACAAGAACAAAGGGGAAAAATGTCAATGAAGAAGTACTTATCAATAATAACCTTAAATGTAAATGGATTAAATGTAAATGGATTAAATAAAAAGACACAGGGTAGCTGAGTGGATAAGAAAACATGACCCACATATATGCTGTCTAGAAGAGACTCACCTCAGAACAAAAGATCAACACAAACTGAAAGTGAAGGGATGGAAAAATATACCATATTTCAAGCAAATGGACATGAAAAAAAGGCTAAGGTAACAATACTTATACATATCAGACAAAATAGATTTTACAATGAAGGCCATAAAAAGAGACAAAGGACATTTTATAATACTTAAGGGTACAACCCATCAAGAAGATATAACTCGGGTAAACATATGCACCCAACATAGGAGCACCCAAATATAAAAGGAAATTCTTGGAAGACTTCAAGAAGTATATCAACAGCAGCATACCAATAGTAGGGGATTTTAATACCCCAGTATCAACAATGGACAGATCTTCCAAGCAAAGAAACACCAAAGATATTAGGGCATTAACAACACTCTAGATGAAATGAATTTAACTGATAATATATAGAACTTTTTACCCCAAGGAAGCAAAATACTCGTTCTTTTTAAATGCACATGGAACATTCTCAAAGAAAGACCACATAGTATGACACAAAACAAGCCTCCACAAATTCAAAATAATTAAAATTATATCAAGCATCTTCTCAGATCACAATGGCTTGGAACTAGAAACCAACTTCAAGGAAAAACCCCAAAAGCATTCAAATTCACAGAGGCTGAATAACATGCTATTGAATTGAACAAGCAATGAGATCATGGAAAAAAAATAGTTTCTGGAAACAAATAAAAATGAACACACAACAGGCCAAAATCTATGAGACACAGCAAAGGCAATCCTGAGAGGGAAATTCGCAGAGATACAGGCCTACCTAAAAAGTTAGAAGAAGCCCATACAAATAATCTAACCATAAAGCTATAAGAACTAGAAGAGTAACAACAAAGCCCAGAGCAAGTAGAAGGAAGGAAATAATCAAGATCAGAGCAGAATTAAATGAAATAGAGACTAAAACTACAATTTAAAGAATCACTAAATCTAGGACCTGGTTCTTTGAAAAATTAAACAAAATTGACAAGCCTTTAACCAGATTCATTAGGAATAAAAGACAGAGGACCCAAATAAACAAAAGAGGAGAAATCACAACTAATACTGCAGAAATACAAAGGACTGTAAGAAATTATTACAAACAGCTATATAGCAAAAAATCTGACAACCTGAATGAAATGCAAAAGTTTCTGGAAACATGTAATCTTCTAATACTGGATTAAGAAGAAGCAGAATGCCTGAATAGACCAATAACAACTAGTAAAGTTGAAGCAGTAATCAAAAAATTCCCTGCACACAAAATCCCTGGACCAGATGTCTACACAGGTGAATTTTACCAAACAATTAGGGAAGAACTAACTCTTATCCTTCTCAATTTATATCAAAATACTCAAGAAGAGAGAAACCTCCCAAACTCTTTTTATGAGGCCAGTATTATTTTAATCCCCAAACCAGGTCAAGACATGACAAAGAAAGAAAACTACAGGCCAGTATCTCTGATGAACATAGATGCAAAAATCCTCAACAAAATATTGGCAAACTGGATCCAGCAATATATTTAAAAAAACCATACACCACAACCAAGTAGGATCCATCCTAGGGATGCAAGGATGGTATAATATTCACAAGTCAATAAATGTAAAACACCACATAAACAAAATGAAAGATAAAAAACATATGATCTTATCAACAGATGTCAAAAAAGCATTTGATAAAGTCCAGCACCCATTATGATAAGAATGTTCAGCAAAGTAGAATAGAGGGAGCATACATCAGCATAATAAAGGCCATAACAAGAGAAACCTGCAGCCCACACCATAATCAAGGTACAAAAGCTAAAAGCCTTCCACTTAAGATCAGGAACTAGGCAAGGGTGTCCACTCTGCCCACTTCTATTCAACATAATTTTAGAAGTTCTAGCCATAACAATCAGACAAGAAAAATGAATCAAAGGCACCCAAATTGTGAAGGAGGAGGTAAAACTGCCATTATTTGCAAATGATATGATAGTATACGCAGAAAACCCTATAGACTCCACCAAAAAACTACTTGTTTGCCAAATTCACTACTAATAAGTGAATTTGGCAAAATAGTTGGATACAAAGTCAATATCCAGAAATCAAAGGCATTTTTGTACACCAACAATGAAACATCAGAGAAACTAGAAAGCAAACCCCATTTACTAAAGAAACAAGAAAAATAAAGTACCTAGGAATAAACTTAACCAAGGAGGTAAAAGATCTGTTTTTGAAAACTACAGAACACTGAAGAAAGAAATCAAGTAAGAGATAAATAAATGGAAGCATATACCATGTTCATGGATGGGAAGAATTAACATCATTAAAATGGCGAAAGCAACATATAGGGATTCAGCTAAATCCCTATTAAAATACCAGTAACATATTTCACAGATTTGGAAGAAATACTTCAAGTTTACATGGAGTCAGAAATGATCCTGAATAGCCTCAGCAATTCTGAGAAAGAAGAACAATGTAGGAGGAATTACAATACTGGATACCAAACTATATTACAAAGCCATTGTAATAAAAAACAGTCTGGTACTGGCATAAAAAGAGACATATAGATTAATGGAACAGAATAGAGAGCCCAGAAATAAACCCAGGTCTCTAAGGTCAACTAATTTTTGACAAAAGGGAAAGGAACATAAAATGGGGTAAAAACAGCCTCTTTAACAATGCCATTGGGAGGATTGGACAGGAGCATGCAAAAAAGTGAAATGGACCATGAACTTACACCATATACCAAAATAAATTCAAGATGGATACAAGACTTAAATATAAGTGTGCCACCATGAAAATTCTAGAGGACATCAAGGAAGAAAAACTTTGGATATCCCATGCAGCAATATTTTCACCAATACTTCTCCAAGCACAAAGGAAATAAATGAGACTACAACAAAATAAAAAGTTTCTACCCAGCTCAAGAAAACCTTAGTAAGCTAAAAAGAAAAACTTTCATATGGGAAAACATGTTTGCTAATGATACCTCAGACAAGGGTTTGGTCTCAAAAATATATAAAGAACTGATATAACTCAATACCAGGAAGACAAAGAACCGAATTAAAAAATGGGCAAATGACCTAAGTAGACTCATGTCTGAGACCCACAGGCATAGGAAAGAATGCTCAATATCACTAGCCATCAGAGAGATGCAAATTAAAACCACAATGAGATATTACCTCACACCTGTCAGAATGGCAATCATCAACAAATCAATAAACAACAAGTGCTGACAAGGATGTGGAGAAAAGGGAACCCTTGTGCATTGTTGGTGGGGATGCAAAATGGTACAGTCACTATGTAAATCAGTATAGAATTTCCTCAAAAAACTAAAAATAGAACTGCCTTTTGACCCAGTGATTCCACTACTGGGACTATACCTGAAGAACCCTGAAATGCCAATTCAGATGACTCTATGTACCCCTATGTTCATAGCAGTGCCATTCACAATAGCCAACTGCTGGAAACAGCTTAAGTGTCCATCAGTGGATGAATGGATAAAAAAACTGTGGTGCATTTACACAATGGAATACTACATGGCGTAGAGAAAGAAGGAAGCCCTGGCTGGTGTAGCTCAGTGGATTTGTGCTGGCCTGTGAATTCAAGGGTTGCTGGTTCGATTCCCAGTCAGGGCACATAACCAGGCTGCAAGCCAGGTTCCCGGCTGGAGGCAGGTGAAAGACAACCATACATTGGTGTTTCTCTCTCTTCCTCCCTCCCTGCCCTTCTCTCTAAAAATAATGAATACCATCTTAAAAAAAATGAAAGGAAAGAAAGAAGGAAGAAAGAAAGAAAGGAAAGAGGAACTCCTATCTTTAGTGATAGTATGGTTGGAACTGGAGAGTATTATGCTTTGTGAAGTAAGCCAGGTGGCAAAAGACAAATACCATATGATCTTACTTAATATAGGAGACTACCAAAGAAAAGGATCCAAAGACACGGAACAAAAAAGGAGCAGAATGATGCTGAGCAGAGGGGAGGGGATAGAAAGAGAGGGGGGGAGAGAAGGAGTAGGGTTCAGATGAAGAGCTAATGGGAAAGATTAATGGACATGGAAAAGGTTGTGGGGAATGACTGTGGGGGTGGGACTGGGGAAAGTAATGTGGGGAAAATGAAAAAATTGTAATGCAACAAGAATAAATAAATTAAAAAAAAAAAAAAAAGGGTTCAAAAGATTGAAGCAATCAGCCCTGGCTGGTGGCACAGTGGTTAAGGCACCAGCCTGCAAACCCAAAGGTCGCTGGTTTGATTCCCAGCCAGGGCACATAACCAGGTTGCAAGCCAGGTCTCCAGCTAGGTCCATAGCTAGAGGCAGGTGAAAGGCAACCATACATTGATGTCTTTCTCCCTCTCTAGTTCTCTCTCTAAAAATAATAAATAAAATCTTTTTTAAAAAAGGTATTAAAAAGAAGATTTAAGCAATCAGAAGAATAAGCAAATTTGGAGACATGAAATTATTGTGTCTGAGGAACAGGAAGAAAACAAATAATAAAGAAAAGTGATCAGAACCTAAATGAACTTATGGAACACTATTAAGTAGACCAACATACACATTGTGAGAGCCCTAGAAGAAGCAAAAAGAAAAGGAAGAGAAAAAAATATTTGAAGAGAATAATATCTGAAAACTCCCCAACTGTGATAAAAGACATGAAGAAACAAATTCAAGGAGTTTAATGAACAACAAGTAGGATAAATTCGAAGAGGTATACCAAGACACGTAATTAAACTGTCAAAAGACAAAGAATCTTGAAAGCAGTAAGAGAGAAGAACCTCATCATATGCAAGGGGTCCTCAAAAAGATTATTAGCCAATTTATTATCATAAAGTTTGAAGGCCAAAGGGCCAAATGGCTAATATATTTAAAGTGCTGAAACAAAAACATTGTCAACCAAGAATTCTATCCCCAGTAAAATTCTTCTTTAAAAATGTGGGAGAGCTCTGGCTAGTGCGGCTCATCGGATTGGTGCCAGCCTGCGAACCCAAAGGTTGCTGGTTCGATTCCTCAGTCAGTGCACATAACCAGGTTGCAAGCCAGGTCCTTAGCTGGAAGCAGGTGAAAGGCAACCAGATGTTGACACTTCTCTCCCTCCCTCCCTCCCTGTCCTCCTCTGAAAAATGAATAAAATCTTTTTTAAAAATGTGGGAAAATTAATACATTCCGAGGTAGGCAAAACCTAAGAAAGTTCATTACCAATACACTTGTTGTGAAAGAAATGCTAATGGGTGTCCTTCAAGCTGAAATGAAAGGAAGATGGACAGTAACCCAAAGCCATATGAAACTTAAAAGATATTTAGTAAAGGTAAACGTATAGCTATTACAAAAGTTAGTGTTATTATAATTTTGGTTTCTAACTCTAACTTCTACTTTTAAAATTATTTAAAAGGCAAGCCTATAAAATATCATTAATCTATGCTATTTGGCACACAACATTTAAAGATGTAATTTGTGACAGACATCAACAACAAAAAAGTGTGCTGATAAGAGCTGTAGTGAATTTAACTTGGTATAAATTCAAATTAGATTATTATAACTTTAGATATTAATTATAATCCCTATGGTAACCATAGAGAAAATATCTACAGAATACATACAAAAGAAAGTAAGAAGGTAAAAGGTTAAGAATTTGGTACTAGCACTGACATTTACTAACCATGTGGTTCTCAACTGGCCATTTAACCCATTGGAATCTCAAGTTTCCTTATTTACAATTAGTGTAAATACCACCTGCCATGACTATTTAATAGAATCAGGGTGAGGACCAAGTGATCTAAGTAAAATGCTTAGTAAACTTCAACTATTCATAAAGAATTTGGGTAATTGATGAGAAAATACATTTATTGGAATTGACATTGTCTTACTTGGCCCTACATACTATCTATGCTCATGCTCCTTCATTTATATATATAAAGAAAGGGTATATAAGCTTTATCCTTTTTTAATCAATGCTGCAAATAATAGTACTTCATCAGGAGAAAATATTCTAGTGTTCTCAACTAGTAATGACACATTCAACTTTTAATTTTGTGGACCTCATGGTAGCAGCTAAAGAATATCCATATATTAATAATCTTGAAAATATATCCTAAAAGAAGATAAAATATTACTTTGCCCCTTTCCTTTGCAGCGATGATATAATAAAGTGCTTTAGAACAACCATTTTCAATCAAGGAGTCATATGCCTCTAGTGGGATAAAATTAATTCTTCAATGACTCACAAGAAATGTTATTACTAGTACCACCAAAGTTTGCAAATGATTAGAAAACCAAACCTGAGGATATTCTGGGCCATCCCCACACCTGGATATGCTTTCTTGAGTAGAGGAGGAAGTAGATGTTACCTAACCTTTGTATGAGAGGATGTGTTGTTCATGAAGATGCTTTTAGAATTCTACACAGGACTTAACATACTTATATACTCAAAGCAGTTAAGTAAATAAAGGGATCAATGTGATTGAATAAGCCTACTAGTACAATTAGAATAGATGTAATTGACTTAGGGATTTGTAGTAAAATTAAAAAGATTTTAGTGAAACCAATTTAGTGGTGCAAATTACTTATTAAAAACATTTTTAAAAACTCCTCACCTGACAACATTGTCTCATTGCTTTTAGAAAGAGAGGATGGGAACGAGAAAGACATGGATGCAGGAGATGAGCATCAATTGGCTGTCTTCCGCATGCACCCAGATGGGAGATCATACCTACCTAGACGAAGGATCATAGGTGTCCAAAACAGGAATGGGAATCAAACTTACAACCTTTTGATTATGAGACAATGCTCCAACCAGCTAAGCCACACTGGCCAGGGCAATATATATATATATATATATATGGTACATATATATCTTTTAAGATTTTATTATTTTCAGAGAGAGGGAACTGGAGAGAGGGAGAGAGGGAGAGAGACATCAATGTATGGTTGCCTTTCACCTGCCTCCAGCCATGGACCTGGGTGGAGACCTGGCTTGCAACCTAGTTACAGGGCTCGATATATATACACATACATATATATGTATCAGGATGAGGAATAAAGGGCCCTGTATTACGTGCCCTGGCTGGGAATTGAACCAGCCACCTTTGGGTTCACAGGCTGGCACCTTATCCACTGCGCCACCAACCAGGGCCTTACTTTTTATTAATTTAAATTTAAATTGAAAACCTAGTTTTGGCTAGTGGTTACTGGACAGTGCCAAACTTTTTTAAAGATAAGTACCAAACACCAAAGTCCCTGGAAGAAGAGACTGGAGCCTCAAACCTTCTCTAATGAAGATGAGTAGTGGTTTCAGAATACACAACAGAGAACGTACTATCTTTTTATCTATCTCCCACCTTCCAAATTTTCACTATTGAGTTAGAAACATTTGTATTCTGTTCTTCTTCATAATTAAGTAGTTCAGATATTGTGATAGGCTGACTCTAAACAATGGAAACCAAAAATCAATTTTATATTATGAGTCATGCAAATAGTGCTCTCTGTGGAGCCAGGTAATGTGCTCTGATTAACATTTCCTTTTCTAAGTTCTGGATTGGCACAGGAAGCCTGTGTCTCTCAAGAATAAAATTCTGCTAGCATTAACATCAAGTGGAATATCATGCCTAAGGCTTGCTTCAAAATAATACAAGATGAAATAAGTAGGTGAAAGTATAAAGAATTATTTATCAGTAAGTTGATAAATTGTTGAAACCAGTGATGGGTGCTTCAGAAATTTAGTTCATTATGCCATACTGCCTAATTTTTATGTTTAACATAAAAATTTTTAAAAAGTGAACTCTTTTTCAACTTGCTTCATATTTGAACTAAACTATTTTGGCTTTTTGTTTTTCCAAGCTTTTATTTAGAAACAAGTAAACTATAACACTTATATCCTTCATTGTCTCATTCATTTTATCTGCTGCTTGAATTTCATGCTAGTCTGTTTGAAGACATTTTTCTTGAAACTCATTGGGTCTACTCTAATGTGTACTGGAACATTTAATAGGCTTGAATTACTACCACCAGACAAGGGACTCTTTTCATTGGATGCTATTTGTATTGTTTACTATACTATACATTTCTCATTTTGAGTTCTCTCTTGTTTTGTAGAGTTATGGATATAGAAAGATGCCTCAAAATCGACTTCAGCCTTCCTAACTTGATTGACATTGTGAATAAGGAAAACTTGATTAAAAATAAATTTCTCCTCAACATTCTGAAAGGCTTGTTCAACACCTTTTTAATATCCATTGTTCCTGACAGGAAATTCCAGTGTAAGTCTGATTCTTGTTTGGTTGTCGGTGTCCATATTTATTTTTCTAGAAGCCTTTTAGATCTTTTCTTTATTTTGGAACATTACAATGCTAAGTGTGAGGGCCTTTTTTATTCTTCTTGATCAGTCTTTCATAGGCACCTATGAAAGCTTTTAGCTCTCTTGAAAGTCTGGAAATTCTTCTCCTCTAACTTGTAAGTCAGAAATTAGGCCTTTGAGAATTTATTCCTTATGCCCTTTATTCCGATATTCACAAGCGTTGTTTTGTAGGGATAGTCTTCTTGAATCTCTCTGTGGATATAAAGTAGAAATGAAGAAAGGAGAAAGCCAGGTGTTCAGTCTGTGTATGAGGGAATGGTTAGCTTTGTTTCATGGTGATTAGGAAGTCAGTTATTATACACACACACACACACACACACACATACACACAAATATGTATCTGTATCTGGTTTTAAATATTTGTATTAACTAAGCTGAAAAATATTAAATATTTCAAGTAGATACTTTCCCCTAAAAAGGTTTCTTATCCTCCAAACACATTTTTTTCAGTCAATCTTCTGATGAGGTAAATGAGAGAATCATCTTATATCCAAGTAACTTTACAAGTGAGCATATAGTACTTTTTAATTCTTTAACACTTAGCTCAAGCCATCTTCTGTGAGCTGCGTTCCTAGACAGGGTCTCCTGCCTTGGTCTAATTGGATTACTGTTTTCTGCGTTCCCATACCTCTCAGGAACGTGGGCTTTAAGGGTTCTCTTATATGGAACTGTAATCATGGTTAACTGATCAGTCTTTTTTTTTAGAGATTTGCACTGTCCAGTAACCACTAGCCAAAACTAGGTTTTCAATTTAAATTTAAATTAATAAAAAGTAAGGCCCTGGTTGGTGGCACAGTGGATAAGGTGCCAGACTGCGAACCCAAAGGTGGCTGATTCAATTCCCAGCCAGGGCACGTAATCTGGTTACAAGCCAGGTCTCCAGCCAGGTCTGTAGCTGAAGGCAGGTGAAAGGCAACCATACATCAATGTTTCTCTCCCTCTCTGCCTCTCTCCGTTCCCCTCTCTCTCTAAAAATAATAAATAAAATCTTTTAAAAAATTAATGAAAATAAATGAAACAAAAAATTCAACTTTCTCAGTTACATTAACCAAACTTCAAATGCTCAAATTCCACCTGTGTCTAAAATGGCTGCCACATGGGACAGTGCAGGTATAAACCTCATTACCAGAGGAAGTCCTATTGAATAGAGCTGCTCTTACTCAGAGTTTCTTAATCTGGGCACTAATCACAATTTGTGTCAATAATTATTGGAGGAAGAGAGGGGTGGGGACAACCACTGTCCTATGAAATAAAGAATGCTTAGCACCTTCTACCCACTAGGTGTCAATAGTATCCCCTCAGTTCTGACAACCAAAAATTTCTCCAAATATTGCCCCTGATGGGGAACCAGTATTCTGGACCCTAGACATCTTGACAAAGAGGAATATGTTTATTCAGCTTTGTATTCCATGTAACTAAATATAGTTATAACCATAGGGTTCAATGTATGTTTAGGAATGAAGAAAAAGGAGACAGGAGGGAAGTCCATGAAATGAGTATTTTTTATTCTAACTTATCTTTAGTAAAACAACAACAATAAGTATACTCTGATATAGTTATATTTGCCTAGAAGGTAAGTGAATAATACCTAGTGTCTGTTCAAAAATAAATTCTTCATAATTATTATTAAGATATTAATGTTGCATGATAACTGATAAAAAACTGAATCCCCTGCACTATACCAAGGCATCTAAAAAGATAACAAATGGAGATCATTATTAGATTTTCTTTGAGAATACGCCAACTTTTATACTGGTATGTGAAAATTTACCCAATCACTCAAGAAAAATGTAGCCCCTTTCACTCATTTCTTGAAAATTATTTGTCAAAAGAAAGTATTAAAATTAAAAAAATTATTTCCCAACACAATTCTACAAACATAAATGTGGTAATCATGTTGGCCTTATTTTGCTAATACAGATACAGGTTTAATACTTCAAAATCAGAATGAACCAGCAGTTATTCTGTTAAGGTCTTTTAAAAACTGTTTCCTGACTTGTTATCAATGCACGACCAATTTACTGGATTGCAGGAAGTCAGAGGGCTCTAGTCCCTCTGAATCATTCCACGGGTCACGCTGGTCTCTTTGACATTTAGGTCAAATTCCTCCCATTCTGAAACCAAAGGAGAAATCAGTGGCTGTGTCTCTTCTGCTACTTTTGATAGGTAAGATGAGCAAGAAGGACATGACTCTGAAGGCTGCTTAACAATGCCACTTAGCAGTTTCTTCAATAAAATGATGAATTACAATAATAATTCCTGCATCACGGGGGTGAATGAAGAAAAGTCTTTATAAACTGAAAAACATAAAACAGATGCCAGCTTTACTTTAAGTATTTTCGGTACAGTTATAAAGTTTTTAACAAAAAGATTAGGGCAGAGCACACACATCGATGATAATTATAAATCCTAAAGGCAGTTTTTAGGGAAGTAGAATTTAATAAAATAAAAATAGACACTGTAAAATTCCATGTCACCAGTGCAGAGTCAACATGTTTTATTCCAGTTTTCTAAGTATTCATCTGCACAAAGATGTTCCTACTCTTTTCAGAATTTGGATGAAATCCTGAAAGCTCTTTAAGTACCTGTAGGGATTATCTGAGGAGTTGGAACTCACTTCGAGGTGTATTTGTGAATGATGTGTGGAAGCCTAGGTCAGGTCCATGTTAATTACTGACTACAGGGTCTCCACAAAGCCAGGGTGCAAGGACCACAGGTTAGTTCTGGTGACTCTTACTATTTCTATCTCTGAGAGTTTTTGTAAAAAAAAATAATAATAAATAATAATTCTCACAAAGAGGTTCTTATGGTTTGGGTCCTAGAACAAATAACTAGAAGTAGGTTTTGAAAATAACTTCACCTATGTAATAAATCTATGAAAACCACCATGTTACATGATTTGACTAGAGATAAGTGAACACCAAAGCACAGAATTGAAAAACTCCTTAGAAGTTAATTTTTATTTGTAGCATTTGTCCCAAGAGTTGAAGTGATGACTTTTTTTTTGTGCTGAAGTGACCTCTGCCTATAATGCAGATAACACCAACAACAACTTGGCTGCCAGGACTCGCTGACAAGTTCAGGATGAAAAAGTAGAAAAGTGGAAAAGAAAGGTAAGGTAAGTGAGCCAAAGATTCTCTGGTCTTAAAAATAATCTGCCACACGAATTGTTAGCTTGACTGTGAACATTCAGTAAGTAAAGGAACTAACAAAGTGAGCCTTCACATTTTAGAAAGGACAGTTGCAAAAATCCTTTAATGCAAAAGTTAACTTTGTCTAACTCAGATCCAACAAGCTCCATGAAAATGCTGGCCATGGATGTGACATCTCTATAGTGAACTTTATTAGGCTATGCCTCTGTGGCCTCTTTCTAAATTATGCACTCACCCAGCTAAACACACAGGCCACATAAGGAAGGAAGTCTTCAGCTACTGAAGATTATTAGCAGAACTAAGTGAAATCTCTGTCAGTTTCTTGGGGTTGGCCGATGATCATTCATACAAAAGATGGAAAATTATTGGCACCACGGGATCTCTGCCCAGCACAGGTAGCAGTGGAGCATATGAAAGGCTCCTTCTTTAAAACCAACACATCGGAAGTGGGCAAAGGGTGGCAGAGATCCTCAGGCACATTAGTCAGCAGGGGAATCGGCCCAATGTCACCTCCCTCTGGGCTTCACTGCCCAGACTACATGTGTCAGAGACTCTCAGAAAAGGCGAGGCCCCAGAATAACACTGGAAGCATCAAATGTCCTCCCTTCCCTTCATATGGAAAGTTCATCTCCGAGGTGTCAAGATAAAATATGCGAACACCATTTGTCCTCATAGACAAACAAGTGGTTCACTGTTTCACAGCACAATGAGAGGAGGACACTGTAATAAAAACTTCATAAGGTGAAATAGAAATCCTGAATGAAGTACACATTTTTGAAACATTTTTTAAAGTTTTCTTCCTTTCTCTTCTCCTCCCCTTCCTTAGGGAAAATAACACAATGTAATTAAACTGTAAATTACTTGAAAGACAAATGTGTAGACCCATGACAAATCTGTGGGACAGAAACAAAACTTATTTTGGATGATCAGGTTCTCTCAGTGAAGTAGAAAACTATAACCAAGGTTGTTTAAAAATAAAATTTCAGATGAAGGGACAGTGGGTTGCAAAATCCTCATTTTTCAAGAGTAAGATAATTTATTGATACAGAATTTAACAATAACCCAAATTGTTTATTAAATAAAGTAAATTAAGAGGTGTCTGGTTAGCTTTTCTTGATTGCTAGTCCATGTCTAAATGGGAAATATGCTCCCTTGAAAATCACAATGTGTACATTCGTTTAAAATTTTAGAACAATTCCAGTGTTCCTGCTCATTAAAAAATGAACACTTGTATCTACAAACATGATTAAATCAAGATGGAAGCTTAGGGTTAGCTCATATTTATTTAAAAATTAAAGAAATTATAAAGGATTAATATTTTGAAATCTAGTAGGTAAAACTGAAAAGGGAAATATCACAGATTTTCAGGTTAAAATATTTGGTGTGCTCTGAAATTAAACGAGCCTGATACATGCCACTTGCTACTTGATAATGCCATCAAGTGGCAAAAAACCCTAAGAGATATAAAAGTTTGATTAAGGGCCCATTGAAGGTTTAAAAACATTTATATCTAAAAGATTCCATTTAAAATATTCTCAATGGTGGGGAAAAAAAAAGTTGGGCTATTTTAAGTGACTAATTTACATCTGGCAGGACAGACCCAGACCTACAAGGCAGCATTTCCCTGAGCAATTGCTCTGAGGTCCCAGGGCTCCTGGGGTCACTGAGGGTCACAGACACCATGATACATCTTCTGTCTGTTGGCTCCAGTTGGGATCCATCTTTTCTGAGTGCATGACATCTGTGTGGAGAGTCAGCAACTCCCTTTTTCATTTAATAATAAAACACAACAAAATTCTTCATTTACAATGCTTTTGTGAGATTTAGTTTAAGCACCAGCATCCATCTTTAATATACTTTTTAATTTAAACACTCTGTTCTTACAGAATATGGATTGAAAAGCAATTTCAAAAGCTCTATCATATGCAATAAGGCCAGAATTTTAAAAATCAGATATTGCATTCATGCAGTTAAAACTCTCAAAAATTAACAAGGCATATACTGAATTGTCTTCCTCCAGTACCTGAACACCGAACATTCCCTCTAACCATTCCTCTTGCTCCCCAAACAGGCAACCACAGTAACATTCTTATCCCCCTTACCCACCTTTTATTTACTTTTTAATTCTCACCCAAGGACATGCTCATTGATTTTAGAAAGAGAGGGGAAAGGGGAGAGAGGAAGGGAAAGAGAGAGAGAGGGTGGGGGGAAAAAGGGAAAGAGAAGTAGGAAGAGAAGGGGAGAGGGAGGGAGGGAGGGAGGGAAAGAGAGAGAGAGAGAGGAGAGAGAGAGAGAGAGAGAGAGGGAAACATTGAGCAGTTGTCTCCTGTGTACTCCCTGACCCACAAACCCACAACCCTTTGATGCATGGGATGAAGCTCCAACCAACTGAGCCACCCGTCCAGGGCCCTTAACTCTACTTTTTAATGTTACATTCTACATGCTATTATTCAGATCTTTCTTTTTCATCTTAACATAACTTAGAGGTGTTACTGTTTTATAGAGAATGTTCTTGCTCTTTTCCATAGCAAACCACATTATAGATTTATCAAAAATTATTTAATTCAGATATTAATTAGTTCTTTGTTGATGGTCATAGGCTTCCTCTCCCTAAAAATAAATACATAAAAAGAAAGAAAAGTGTTTTTAACTTTAAAATCTTGTTCCATGGCCCTAAGTACAGGGGTGGACAAAAGTAAGTTTTAAAGTTGTTCACAAGGAAAAAGACATGCAAATTATGATTATTACACTAGCTTTATTAACTCTGTGCTCTGTGTATTCACATTTGTAAGCCTACTGTTTCCCACCACTGTATATCTAATCACTTACATTTAATTCTTTGGTCCTCGAGAGCTTGAGCCAAAATTGAAGTTTGTCACCTAGTTGTTATAAACAATACTATATCCTATTTTTAATTTTTATATTTTCAACAAACATTTATTAAGCAGGTACTATTATATATCTAGCTTTTGGTACCTCAGGTATCAAGAGGAAGTAGGAGCAGGAGCAGGTGGAGGTAATTTTAAAAAATCACCAGTGTTCATTAGGAGCTTATGTCATTAATAGACAAGCCACACAGACAAGTCTAAATGAGTCCAAAGCATTACAAGATCAGATGTCAAAATAATAGTTGCCTAAGTTTAGATGTATGTAGGTTAAGTTAGTAAAAAAAAAAAAAAAATTGTTAATTGTTTATGATAGCAAATAATTTAGCCAGAATATTTGAGTTAAAATGTAGACCCTGCCATTTACTACCTGTATGATCTCAGGCAGGTTCTTTTCAACCTTCCTCAAGGTCTTATTCTATTTTACACAATTACTAAGAGTAGTGAATGAGATCACACTATCATTTTCCAAGAGATGATAGGGCTCCAATATGTGACAGAGCTCATCATGAACTCTGGAAGGTAAATGACCCCTTACACACAGGATGGAAGTTCTGTTGGTATGTAAGTTTCACTGATAGAATCAGAGCTAGAGGATAATAACAAGTGTTAAGAGCTAAGGTGAGATAAAACGTGATATGGGCAAAGGAGGGGCATAGAACCCAGTGTTGGATCGGGGGCAATCGTCAGGGATGTTTCTCTTGAACACATGATGTCTAAACCAGCTGAAGAGTGTGTGGAGTCAGCCAGAAAGAGCACACAGAGGCCAATTGCTGTGGAAAGGCTGGAGGTGGTCTATGCTGAAGTTGGTTGAGTCCAGTTCAGCATTCTGTACTCTCTGTCCCTTCAACAGTGGGACTGTAACAGAATGGGGGAGGGATCCCCAAAGTCACCACAGCCCATGGTTTTGGGGATGGGGAAGGAGATAATAGAGCTTTTAAGGTACTTTGCATATCTATGGCAAGATGGTAGCTAGATAGGATAAAAATGGTACAACTTAAGATACTTTTCGTTAACAATGACGAATGGTGTTGGGGTCAGCACTTAAAATGAGGGGAGAGCCTTGAGGGAAGGAGCCATGTGGTTTGCAAGAATGTAAAAGACCTCCCTGTTGGAGGCCTACCGCCATGAGATCTGGTGTGAAAGAAGGTGCCATGTGGTTTTGGAGTAAGAGCTGGAGTAAGAAAAAGGAGCATGTGGGATGAGCATGATGTAGGTGGGCAATGATGTAGGATGTCATAGTAGCCATGTGAAGAGGAGGACAATGTAGCAGCCATATGGGAAGCAGCAAGTAGCTATGCAGTTTATAGTCAGGATCCAGCCATGCGGCCTGGGCTCGTAGGAAAGCAGGCACTGCTGCTTTGATTGCTCCTGCTCCAGCTGACTCCAGAGCCACCAAAGACTCTGCCTTGCAGACCCAGGCTCTGTCTGGCCTCTTGGGACTTGAGACATATGGACTCTCTTAGTATTTGTGCTTTTGCTGGACTTCACCATGATCCAGTGTATCATGGCACATGCTTTCCTAGACTATTAAGATGGAGGCTTAAGACAACATATCCCAGACCTTGAAGAGAGTTGACAGATAAGGAATGGGGAACTATTGGGCAAGGTAAATGCTGCGTCTCATGGGATAAAGTGTTCTGAGCTGAAGTGCTCCCAACCCCCTCTCCACAAGGTTGGAATAGTGTAAAAATATATATATGTTTTTCTCAACACTAATTGTTGGGTCATATGCCAAGGTGCCACATGAATGAGCCCTGGTTTGCTCAGTAATAGAAGTGAGATTCCTAACTGGAATTTTTAGTTCCATTCTTTGGGGAAGTTATTAAATTCTGAGAATTTTTATCCAGCTTTTACAGAAAATAATGTGACACAAAGGTGAAATAAAAGGAGATATACCACTATCACATAGTAATAATCTGAGTAATATTCACTTTTAAATGACTAAATTAGATTCATGTCTTTTTAATTTGGTGTATCTATTTTATGAGTTCTTAAAGTTTTTGTTTTTCTAATTCAAATAGTAAGTTCAGGTAGGTGGGAATAAATATCAACAAAGTAGTTAATTGTGAGGAATCAAGAATGAAACTGCATGTAGTAGATGCTTTTTGATTATAACAACTTTTATTTTTTTATTGATTTTAGAGAGAGAGAGAGAGGAAAGAAAGAGAAAGAGAGACACTGATTTGTTGTTCCACTTACTTATGCATTTGTTGGTAGATTCTTGTATGTGCCCAACCAGAAATCAAACCTGCAACCTTGGCATATCAGACAATGCTCCAACCAACTGAGCTATAGTGCCAGGGCCTAATTACAACAATTTTTAAAGCTATCAGTTTAGTAAAACAGTAAAAACGTATTATATCAAGGAAGAAAGAGGCTATCAATTTAATGTTCTAGGGGGCCATCTGGGGTTTTCTCTTTTGCTTTATTTTAAAAACATGTACTTTTATTACCCAGTGCAATGATTTTCAACCATTTTCATCTCATGGCACACATGAACTAATTATTAAAATTCTGTGGCACACCAAAAATATGCATTTTTTTGACAATCTAAAAAAAGAGGTAATATTTTGATTCATTCACAGTGGATAACTACTGTTGTATTCGCTGTTGTCCTTTTTTTATTTGACGATTTAAGGGACTAAATAGTCAGGTATTGCGTGTTTAAAAATTCTTGCAGCACACCAGTTAAAAATTGCTGCCCTAGTCTCTTATCATTTTAAAAAGATAGAGTCTCTCTTTCAGTGGTTCTCTTGTACCACTGAAAGAAAAAATGCCTAAAACTGAACTTAGATTTTGACATATGAAAGCCAGTGGAGACCAAATTAAATGCTCAGATTGATGTGTGTGTGTGTGTTACTCACCACCAACTTGGTTTTTATGTTATTTCACTTAAACTTGGGAAGGAATCTGCATTACTTGCTCTAATTGGTGTTAATGGTTATGGGTCTGTCAGTATTTTCCATTATGATGCTAAGTAAAGACATTTCACTGAATCTGAAAGCATTTGGACAGTGCTGCTCTGTATATTATGATTAAAGTAATTTTCTAGCATTAGTAGAATAAAATATACTAGTTATTTCAGTTTGCAGGAAAATATTCTTATTATGGAAATAACCTATAAAAGGAAGATTGAGTAAAATGGTCAATGAACCGGTTATATAACATAAAATTCAGTTTCTTCACCAAATTTTGTTGAGTTCTCCCTTTTCTTCTTATAAAATTCTATGGACTCTTGCAAATTCCTTTCTTCTGCTGCCCAGCTTTCATTCAAAACAGAAGACACCTGAGTTACATAAATCTCGGTCACAAAGTAACATTTTCTGTGCAGAGTAAGAGCTTGACAGGAAAAAGGTAATGAAGAAGAATAGCTCAGACAGAGGGATTTAATGATATCCAGCTGCTATTCTATGTTACTTGCTGATAAGGCTTTGTTTTAAGTTTACAATAGATAAAGTTTGGGAAAAGGCTAAAAATTCATATACAGGAAGTAGAAGTCTTTATATTTCATTTGTTCAATTTCCCCTCCTCTTGCAATTATGTTCATACAAAGTTTAATTTTCAGGATGTTTAAATGTGTCATTGTAAGACTTTAAAAATAAAATTTAAATTGAATTCAAAAGTGTAGAAATATTGCACCTTAGGGAAAAGATACTTAACCTCTTTGGGCTCACCACGTTTAAATGATAAGATAAACCTGGGATGACAAAGACTGTTAAATGTTTACTATCATTGTATGCCATTACAGAGGTGGTTCTTCTGTACTTACAAAAGGGTAGGCAGGAGGTGGGTAAGTAAAGATAGAGAGCTCTTTCCAATGGAGGGGACACAGTCATTTCTTCATAATGTACAGTAAATTACCATAAAATTAGACAAATATAATCTTCGAAGACTGGAAAACAAATTACATTTCACTGAGGATTCAAATTCCAATACTATGTGACTGTTTAGCTTCCTAATCTGTTATTTAGGATCATAGATGATGCTTAATGGCACTGCTCAAAGTGCTGACCAGTGTGATGGACCTCATTCTAGAGTTTGAACTTTCATTGGGAAGGATGCGTTATTAACCCTTGTCTGGTAAAGGACGTTACTAAGAAAAATTATCTGTGGAAACAAAGCAATTACGATTCTAAAGAAAGAATTACAAGATCTGAAATGTGAATACTGTCCTCAATGGATTTACTGCTACAGGAACCAAAGAGTTAAAATGAAGGAGCTATGTTCTTTCAGGCTAATGAAACCTTCCTGTAGGGAGTTCCTTTCCCACTCAGTGGGAAAGGAATGGTATGAATATCTGGTGCTCTATGCACTTTCCCACAGGTCTGAACAGGATCTCCGGCTCACCATCTACCACTCAGGAAGATGTGCTTGGAGGGCAGTCCCTGGAGACTCCTGCCTTCGACAGAAGGAGGAGGCAGAAGGACTAGGAGACACAACTCAGGCTCCACAGGGCTCAGCTGGCTGTCCACAGAAGGCTCTGAGACACTTAACCAAAAATAGCATTACATGAAGGTCAATGGCAGGTACCTATCTGAAGGCTTTTTAAATTCTATTGGTGCAAAGCTCCTAGGAGTTGAACTTAAAGGAATGTTCCATCTTTGCAGGAAGTCTCCAGATACAGGAAAAGCCAATAAAATGAAAAGGGAGGAGGCTTTGCTTTCCTTCCCAAACTCTGCTCCTACAACATCTCACATTACAAATTTACAAACTAATTACTTAGACCCAGACATATTAAAAAATTTATCCTTAAAACTAAGTGAATACAAAGAGATTCAAAACAGAGTATTTGGCTCCAGACTGAGATAGGGCTCTGAATTTAAAAGTCTAATTAAGGTGAATCATGTTTGCAATGTAGTTCTCTCAAACACTAGCATTATTGAAATTACTCCTAATGACTTAATTGATTTAACCAAAACCTCAAGTAAAGATTAGGCAGTAATTAGTTCAGCCTGCAGAAGTTGGAGTATTAGGGATGATGAGGTTTTCTATAATGGCTTTGGAAATTTTTATTTTCTACATAAATTTAATGCTGTGAAATTTCAATTTTACTTTAAACAGACATATCAATAGAAATCAACATAAAAAATAGCTGAAATGCTAGCATAAATAGGATGATTTCTTGATTAATATCAAGATTAATGTAGGGAGTGGAAGAATTCCTTTGCTGTCTCTTTGAGCTCTATTGAAAGGGGAAAAGGGAAATAGCAGTATTTTGTGACTCATCCTCTGCAGCAGCATTCCAAATGTGATTTACTTAATATAGCCCTATAAATCACCTAATGCAGAAATAATCTCAAGATCTGCATGTAAACACAGCTATTAAAATATTACAATTACTCTGTTTGCTTAGTGCTCATAAGGTATATCTCATCTTAAGGTAAACAGCTTTTTCTGAGGTGGGGCATTCCAAATTACAGGGCCATTTAAGAATGCTGAACTTAAGCAAAATAGCTTATCATTTAAGGAGAACAACAAAAGCTTGACTAGGAAAGCAACTTACTCTAGCTGATGTTTTTCTGCTTTTAATTTGCTGTACTGGTTTAGAAATCAAATTAATAATTTTATAGTTGTTTTCTACACTGGTCTGTAATTATTAATCAGAGAAGAAATTTTCAGCTCAGGAAAAAAAATGAGCATATCTTATGAATACATTTATTTTAGGGATTTGCTATGTAACAGCCACAGGGCATTTATTTTTAAATAAAAAGTGAGCCAGGGGATCCAGATATATATGCCTTTTGATAACACTTATTTTTGATTTACAACACTTAACTTTGTTTAGTTTGGTAATCTGTAACTGTAAGCAATCATCCTCAAGATTACTATTGGGTTAAACACTGTAAACCATCTACAATTACTAGCATGATCCCTAACCTTTCTAAGGTGGTAATCCAGTATTGCTTGTTAGCTGTCAAATTTACTTCCCTTTGGTGAAATATACCCTGGATTTAATTAGCAGTCATTCTTGATACTTTATGAAGCTGAGCCCAAGCACTGTGGCTTTGACATTTAACCCCTGACCCTCAAATATCTACCAGGTTTTAAACTGGTTGTGTACAATTATCCCTTCAAGTACATCTCAGATCCATCATTTCAACCGCTCTAGTCGATTCCAAGTCAGATATACTATTCTAACTGATGTTGTAATCTTCACCCTGAAACTGGAAATAAAACCATGTTATTTCACAACAAGCTCTGTCAGAAAAAGCTGAAAGCATTTGTCACTAGAAGCTACCTATGGAAGGAACAGGGTGGGCTACCAGTCATGAGTAACACTGATGAGTGTGACAAGCAGGCAGCAGGCTAAGTGGCTATGTGCTGCTATCCATCCCCCCACCCCACCCCCAGTGAGCTCTCAGCCTTTGTGGGGATGTTTTGGAATCAATTTCACCTTTAGCTCACAGTAAAAGGAATATTTTGGGAATTGTTTCAGTCATTTGTTTTAAATCAATTCTATTGAGGTATGATTTTGGGAACTGTATTTTTTAAACTCCTCCCAAGTTTCCTAGGTGGCAGACACGTGGATGAAAACAGTACCCATGAGAGGCAGGGACTGAATTTTTCTACTCTCATTTAAAATTCCCACAGCATGTAATATACAAAACCAGTGCTCTTCAGGTGTCAGAACTTCAGAAATGTAGTTTAGTCCAAAGGACTGGAAAGAAAATGCCCTCCCAAGGCAGATACCAAATGTTAAAAGATGAAATAGACACTGTTCTACTGAGACATTTTCACAACCTCACACCTGAAGCCAGCCCTTCACTTCAGGGAAGGCAACCCTGCCTATAAGCCCCACCTGCCCCAGCACCAGCCTTCCAGGGCGAATGCCAGGTACCTGCATGTACTGGGCTCTCAAGAATCATTTCTGAATGGGCAAGAAATAAAGATGGCAGTGATAACAACAGCTTTACCAAGGCAAATGTATCAACCAGACACGTCAAACAGGTTTGTGCAAGTAGGAAGAAGGATGTTACTCCACGGGAGTTACAGATGGAAAAAAATAGAAGCACCTCTCACTGAGCCTCTTCCTCCCCCCACTCCCTCAGTCCAGTCCCAGCCAGAGAGGAAAGAGTGTGAGAGAACTATTTGCTGCTAGTGGGGAGCCCATAAGCTGAGTCTAAATTAGGGCCAGATGCTAGTTTTTGGCTACTTGAAGAAACTGAAGTCTGGGTCAGCTACACTTCCAAGTAGAACACTGAACGGAGACTCTGGGCTCTGATGTCCAGCTGATCCAGAAGTCTGTTTTCTGTAAGGAGCCAAAACAGGCATATGAATCAGCTGGACTTAAAAAACATCTGCAGAATAGCCATAATGTGTGGTCTTTAGCATAATCTCAGCAGGGTTCAGTTTGGGTAAAATCTCAGTGGCAGTTTGGTGCTTACAGGATGGGACCTGGAAGCCACTTTGCGTAGACAGTGGACTGCTGCTTAATGAACTTACGCTGTGGAGCATAATACAAATTAAAAATGAACAAGGGCAGGCTGCAATTTATGAGATAAACTTCTTTTGTATTTCTCCAAGGTTGACACACTGATAGATATTATAGAGAATTTTGGTACCAGGCATTGAACAAGCTATGCATTTAAAAATATCTGGAATTTTTTTCAAGTTTTGTTAACTAGTGTTTTGGTGAAGTAACAAATTAAAAAATCCTGAGTATTAAAAGAATAAGGTAATAAGTCTTGTGACATTTATCTTTTGGGAATGCTAAAGTGCTGGACATGCTAAAAATAAAATGGACTCTTGCTCTCAGAACATCAAACATATTCTAAAACATTTCTTATTTGCAGTTTACCAGAAGTCTTAGTTCAAAGGTGAACTGTATGCAGGGAGGAGGACTAAATATATTTCAGCAATTTGTAAGAAACATGATATTGAAAATAGTATGTTTCCTCCCTCTAACTAACTACAATATAAAACTCATAAGGAACTTAACAAATTCACAAGTAGCTGATAACCAAATGCTGAGGTTTTTGAAATGATAGTCTTCCTAAAGGTTGGTGACACAGCTAATTAGAAATCACCAAATCTTGCCCTGGCAGTGTGGCTCAGTTGATTACGTATTATTTCATACACCAAAGGACCGTCAGTTTGATCCCTGATCAGGGTATGTATGGGAGGCCACCAACTGATGTTTCTCTCTCACATCTCTCTCTCTCATCAGTGGAAACATGTTCTCAGGTGAGAGGGAAAAAAGAACAACCAAGAACTCACCAAATCTTTTTTATTTTTTAAAGTCACTCTTTTGCATCCCCAAATAAAATTGGGATGGTGGAAGCTGTTAATATCAGAATAGGGAAGAGAACAAATGAAAAATTAATATGTCCCTAGTTTTGCTGCAGTGTCACTGCCATTGAAATTTCAGCCTCTGTGTTTGTGTGTGTCTGAGAGAAAGAGAGACATGCAGTATGAGAAATGATGTTATTAACAGGTAGTTTACAGAGGCTGGAGGACCTAGGATTTGTTCAGTTCCATCATTCCCTCGTGTCCTACCGCCCAGGAAGGCCTATACCCTTACTTCTGAAGTATTTTTCTAAAGGTCATTTCCTCTTCTTTCCCTATCATTCTGTTAATTCAGAACCTTGCTCATCTGGTCTAGATATATTGCTATAATCCTGAATGGCATTTAAGCTTGGGTGACATATTTCATTATATATATTTCTTTTTTTTTGTTTTTTGTTTTTTAAAGGTTTTATTTCATTATTTCTAGAAAGAGGGGAAGGGAGAAAGGCAGAAAGGGAGAGAGACATCAATATATGGTTGCCTTTCACCTGCCTCCAGCAAAGGACCTGGCTAGAGACCTGGCTTATAACCTGGTTATGTGCCCTGGCTGGGGAATCAAACCTACAACCTTTGGGTTCGCAGGCCGGTGCCTTACCCACTGTGCTACCAGCCAGGGCCTCATTATATATATTTCATTGTCTATAGTCATGTACTTATGGCTCCCTTGAAAGAAAAACATGTTATTTCAGACTTCTGAAATCTCTGTACATGCTGTTCCATTTGCATAAAATTTCTGCCTTTATTTCTAGCTCTATTTCTTTGTTAAAATCTAAGACAAAGATCCCGGAGAGGGAAGATGGCGACAGAGTAGAGAGCAGTGCTGATGGTGTTCTCGAGTACCAAAGCAGCTAGAGGACAGGATAGGGAGCGTGAGACGTCTTCAGGACCCTAGGGATTGGAACGGGCAGCATTTGGACACAGAGGAGCACAGCCCAGAGGCAGAGGAGACCAGCAGGAGAGTAGGTGAGGCATTCCCGACCGACTGGGCTGTGGGCCTAGGTCGGCTCTGGGCAGGGGCAGCTCTGCCCAGAGGGGCGCGTTTCACTGGGGCCAGTTCTGGGCTCCCTGGTGACTGGAAGTCTCAACAGTGAAGTGCCGGAAGCGAGGGCAAACACCGCAGGGAACGCGGAATTGAACTCTTGCACGGGAGGGACTGTGTGAGACACTCACTCCAGCAACAGGGAGAGGAGGCTCCGTGTGCAGGGCTAGAGGTGGAGAAGAGTCCTGCAGGAAGCCGGAGGGGGGAGCGGGAAGTGCACCGGCGGGGCAGCGAGAGGGCTGAAAACAGTGCTGCTGGGCCACCGGAGAAACAGCAGCTAGAAGCCCCTGCAAGGGGGGAGGCCCAGCCCTGCACAACCACACAGGCCCCCAGGCTCCACGGGAAACTCCAAACCTCGAGCCGGGGAGCCTGAACTAGTAGCGACGGTAACTGACTCGCCATTGCCGGAGACAAAGGCCGCAACGCCCACGCCTGGGAGGGGCTCATCACAGAGGCCGCATAAAGGGCTCTGAGGAGAGCTGGTTGGCTTGGAAGCGTGGTGCCCGCCCCGGAAGGGCGGGACAGTGTAGGCGGACCTGAGACAGTGTTGAGTGACAGGCCTGGCCTCCTCCCGGAACTGCGGGGGTGGGGCCAGTCACAGGGACCAGCAAAGTTGCAGGCTGCCCTGCAGAAGTGCTAGGTGCTCGTCCTGGGCAGGAACCTCTGCCAGGAGCAGGAAGGGGCTGCCTGCAGGCTCCAGAACACCAGCAGCCCTAAAACCCAGCCAGGCTGCGGAAGGCCCAGCCTACCTGGGGACAGACACTCAGAATCAGCCCTACTGTGACAATCAGAGGCCCTGCCATGCGCCAAGACCAGCTAGAATATAGACTATAGACTGTAAAGTCCTGACCAAGAAAAAGAGGCAGCATCAGGAAAGGGATTGCTGCCAATCTCAAGTACCTGAATTATACCGAGAGCAATATGAACTATTAAGCCCCAACATATCCTTTGCAAAAGTTACTCCTCACATATTCTTAATCCCCTCCATACCTCAATCCACCTAAATACCCAAGACCCTCCCCTACTCTAGAATTAAAGCCTGTTCACTCTGTGGCTATAACGCATTCCCAGTCCTCAATCTAAGTATTCCTCCCTTCCCCAGCCTTTCTAAACCCTTTCTTTATTCTTTTCTTCCTTCCCCCTTTTTTGTTTTTTTTTTTTTTTTTTTAAATTTTTCTTTTCGTTTTCTTCCTGGTAAAGCCCACGGGTTCTGGCTCCCCCTGGACCAATCAGAAATCATAAAGAGGGAACACACAGCTAAAACCTTTCTTTATTAATATTGATTTCTCTTTGTCTTGTGACTTTCTCCCCCCATCCTTTTTTTTTTCTTTCTTTCTTTCTCCTTTCTTTTCTCCATGATAAAACGCACTGGTCCTAGCTCCACCTGGACCAAACAGAGACCATAAAGGGTGAACATAAACCTAAACCTTTTCTTTATTAATATTGATTTCT